>MDKJ01235546.1:0-66761 GCA_005239525.1 Nicotiana knightiana
AAACCTAGAAATTGATATTTTTGGATTTTGACCATGAAATTGGACATGGGATTTGGAATAAATTATATATTTGAGTTTGTGAGGTTATGGGTAAAGTTTATCTTCAAAAATTTTCAGAATCCGGGCATGTAGGCCCGAGGGTATTTTATTAACTTTTCGAACGGAGTTGGAATTTTTTTTAAATTGAATTGTCGTGAGTATTAGAGTATGTTTTTATGGATTTACACATTTATTCACTAGCGTTGGAGCGTTGGTTATCAGTTAGAGTTATTGGAAAGGAATGGAAGCCGGCTATGGAACTTCGGAGCGATGTAAGTCTCCTTTCTAACCTGGTAAGAGGGAATTAACCACATAGGTGGACTAAATTATTATGTGCTTCTATTTGTGGGGGCTATGTACATACGAGGTGACGAGAGTCCATACGTAGCTACTAGTTATGCCTATGTCCGAGTAGTTTTAGGCTTACATCATGCCTTGTTGATATTGTTATTGATTTATGTTCATTGTTTGCCTTAAGAGGGAGCGAGATTGAGTTCGCTTATTAAATGTTTTGAGAGGAGTTGAAATTTAAGAATTTATGATTTAAAAGGTTTCGTTTGAACTTCGTAATTTCAAAAGGAATTGAGGAAAATTATAATAGCTTAAGAAATCTATGTGTAACTACGTCACTTGTATGTTTCGCGAGCGTGGTATTTCCTTCTACTTCTCTTATGGGATCGGGCTGTTCGTCTCGAAAGGATTTATGTACCACACTATCATGGGAGCGGGTCGTTCGCCTCGGCAGGTTAATAGATGCATCTATGGTTCGCGCCATTCGACCCTCTGGCAGTGCACAATTTAATTTTATGTTCGATCGGGCCGTACGCCTCAACATTTCCTATATATATGTTATCCTCATGGAATTGTGCGTAATATTAGGCTAGAAGCCAGTGTATCTGAGGGTTTTCCCCTTATTTGAATTATGACAACCTCTTTGATGAAATCCACTGTATCTATGTATATGCTCCAGTTACGGAGGGAACTTGCTAGTTTAGAGATAAGTAAATTGTAAAGATAGTAATTGTACCACGTAATTTATACTTGTTTGCTTCATATATTTACTCTGTTTCATATTTATTCATTTCTTTACCGTACCTAATATTAGTGGACCACTAGTAAGTGTTGGAGTCGACATGATACATCTTCGTCACTACTTCTTCGAGGTTAGACATGATACTTACTGGGTACACGTTGTTTTCGTACTCATGCTATACTTGCTGTACATTTTGATGTACATGTACCGATAGTGGGCTTGTGGGCGCAGCGGCGTGGTTGATACGGGGACTTAGGTGAGCTGCATCTTATAAGACTATCCGCAGCCAACAGAGTCTCCTTCAGAGTACTTGTATCTTTCTTTCTGTCCACATTTGTATTCCGGACAGTTATTGTATTTTATTTTATTCCCAGTAAATGCTCATGCACTTGTGATACCGGGTTCTGGGATGTATATGGGATTGGTTAGTATTGAAAAGTAGTTGAAGATATTATTACTGACTTGGTGAAGCTCATTATTTATTTTTTAATGTAAGAAAAGGAAATGATTTCAAAAAAAAAATATTAAAATGAGAATTTAATTAACTATTTAGTGCTGGCTTGCCTGACAGCGATTTTCGGCGCCATCACAACCCTTAATGGATTTTGGGTCGTGACAACATGGTATTAGAGCACTAGGTTCACTTAAGTCTCACGAGTCATGAGCGAGTCTAGTAGAGTCTTGTGGATCGATACAGAGACGTCTGTACTTATCTTCGAGAGGCTACAGGGCTGTTGGGAGCACTCCCTTTCTTGATTCCTCGTCGTGCGATTTGATTCCTGTGAGGCTTATGCCTTTGCTTCTTTCCTATTCAATCTTATGCGATGCGAAGCGCTTGCTATAAATCGGAAATTGAGAAATTGTAATGGTACTATAGATGTGGTGCAGGATATTTCTCCCTGCGTATTTGATTGGGCTATTGTCGTCGCCTTGCGGAAGGCCACTCTATCGTTTCAGCTTAGTATCAGTATTACTAAAGTTTTAAGATTTGGCATTGATTGTTTTTACTATTCATGTGTTTCTATCGCACAGTGTGGTGTAATGTTAGGATTATTGCATTGAAGCATCGAATGACTTGGAAGGATGTTTACTCAGTGCAAGATTCAGAGATTCAGTATTTTTATGTCTGGCGGAGGAAAGGCAACCGAACTATGAGTTTTCAGGTTTTGTTGATGGAGTAACGATACTTGGTGTCATCGTCCTTGATTTAATATAAAGTGTTAAGTTCGCCGGTGTTATGGTTTCTTCAATTCGCTTTTGGAATAGAGTATCATGAAAGGTGCGGGGGAAGTGGCTGTAATAGATCGCAGTGTTCGGTGGTTCAGGGTCGAATCGGCGTTCCTAGTAATGATGGCTCGAGAAAGATGATTTTCGGAAGGGTTTAGAGTTGGTGGCGATCTGTTAGTTCAAGTGCTAAGGAGATGGATTTTGACTTAAGGAGACAACTGGGTGGCGAAGGATGAGGAAGGACATGTGGGGAGGTGTCTTGCGGTGGTTAAACTTCTAGAAGGCCAATTGTGAGAAGCAGGAGTCGAGTAGTTGCTTAGAGGATGAATTTGACCAAAGTGGGAGAGTGGTGGATTAGCGTATGGGTTCTGTGGTAGGATGACTACACGCCTTGAGAAAAGTGTAGAGAGATTTAGGATTCATGGTGGATAGTGACTAGTCTATGGATTCAATTTGGAACATTGGCTATCATACGGCGGGAGATTTGATACGGCAGAAAGGAGTTGCTTGATATGAAGAAAGAGACAACATGACTTTGGATTGGGATGTATTGTTGTACCTTTAGTTGATGTCCATGAGAAGTGAACGAACTTGTACAACTGGTGAATGAGCACGGGTTCATGATGGTTTAAGGATTTCATAGTAAGAGTACTCAGTACAACGTCGTTGGAAGATGTTGACATGTAATCTTCACATGTTGCTTATCTCTTGTGAGCGGGTTAGTGGTCTTGTGTTGCTGACGAAGATTCTACTGACTATCTAGAAAAAGGTTGAATATGTGCATGTGGCTAGTGATTCAGAGTGTTCATGAAGAATTTGACAAAAAGGTTTCGAGAAAATTCAGCGGGTTGATTGTGAAAGATCATGTCAATGGGGGGATAATGAAATCATGGTGGGTTCCAGAGTTATGCAATGGTAGCTTCAAGCTAAGTGGAAGAGCCTCACCGCCTACTGTTGGATTGTATGGTTCTCTGCTTGCGAGGTTTTAGGTTATCGGCATATTGATGGGTTATTACGACCAAGGGAAGAAAACATTAGTGGCAATTTGAGAAAAAGGATTTGGGGAATGTGGGCTATAGTTGGACTTACAAATTTAAGTTTAGGCTCTAGGAGGACTCATGATTTGTGCTTTGTGTAGAGGCGATTTACAATAAAGGTGATTTGGCTAGGAGTCTCTTTGATAGGGTGTTCATGTGCTAGTAGGTCCTTGGAGTTGATTATATTTGGGACCGAGTCAGAGTGGGTGACTCTCAACAACGGTCCTAGTTGATTCAAAAGTTAAAGTGCGGTGCTTAAGGATTTCGAGTCCGTAGTATGGTTAAGTATTGAGCTTTTACAGCAGATTATGAAAATGGGCTTTGAGTGTTTCATGTTGCCTTCGGTCTGCGATGTAGAATTGGAGGAATATGAGAAAATAACTTCGGATTCATAGAGGAATTATCAAAATGGGTGTACCCTATACTGGTTCAAGAGTTATGACGAATTCTTGTACTCTTGTGTATTAGCATGATTAGGTGCAGTGGGTAACATGAGAATTGGAAGTCAAGGATCAAGGTTGCGGTTCAGTGTTGACAAGAATATCACAAGCTCGGGTGAACAAGAAAGGATTCAGATGGTTAGAGTAAGCTGGTATTGTCTTTAGTGTCACTTTAGATCGGTGTCCTGTGTAAGAGGCCTAGCATACTCACTACGGGTTCTTGATTTGCTTTACAACATTATTATGGTCGCTGGTATGGATGTGCATACTTGTTACCTGATCCGGAAGGTCATTGGAGCGTACCCCACGGGAAGATTGTATAAGTGTGACATATAGTCAACTGATTAAAGATTTAAGACCAAGTATGGAGATTGTGGTACTATCATTAATGCGAGGGTTTAAGCTTGGAAGGCACTCTATTCATTGGGTTATAAACTGTGGATGTTTGTGCCGTATTGATAGTTGTTCTTATGTGTCATGGGAGAAAAAGGGTTACTGTGGACCCTTGAAAGGTTATAAGCTCTTTTTGGTATGGTCAGAATCAGCTTAAGGTATGTGAGTGGATCTAAACATAAATGTGGACTTTATATCAGGCCGGATGTGTTCATTTCAGCTTAGCGCTATTTACGGAGGAATCTTCGGGCCCTAGATGTTATTTTGTGTCGTCAGCTATTTGGTGGAATCTATATTATACGAGGTGGGCCGTGAGGTGGTTTGATTATTCGCACTCGTATTAAGACCCCGTGTAAGTCGATGGTGACTTTATCGACTTTTCGAGCGGAGTTGGAAAATTTTTTAAATTGAATTGTCGTGAGTATTAGAGTATGTTTTTATGGGTTTGCATATTTGTTGACTAGTTTTGGAGCGTTGGGAATCAGTTAGAGTTGTTGGAAAGGCTTGGAAGTCGGCTATGGAACTTCGGAGCGAGGTAAGTCTCCTTTATAACCTTGTAAGAGGGAATTAACACCATAGGTGAACTAAATTATTATGTGCTTCTATTTGTGGGGGCTACATACGCACGAGGTGAAGAGAGTCTGTACGTAGCTACTAGATATGCCTATGTCCGGGTAGTTTTAGGCTTACATCATGCCTTGTTGATATTGTTATTGATTTATGCTCATTGTTTTCCTTGAGAGGGAGCGAGATTGAGTTCGCTTATTAAATGTTTTGAGAGGAGTTGAATTTAAGAATTTAAGATTTAAAAGGTTTCGTTTGAACTTCGTAATTTCGAAAGGAATTGAGGAATATTATAATAGCTTAAGAAATCTATGTGTAACCGCGTCACATGTATGTTTTAGGAGCATGGTATTTCCTTCTACTACTCTTATGGGATCAGGCCGTTTGTCTCGGCAGGATTTATGTACCACACTCTCATGGGAGTGGACCGTTCCCCTCGGCAGTTTAATAGACTCATCTATTGTTCACGTCATTCGACCCTCTGGCAGTGCATAATTTACTTTTATGTTGGATCGGGCCGTACGCCTTGGTATTTACTATATATATATTATCCTCATGGAATCGTGCGTAAAATTTGGCTAGAAGCCAGTGTATATTAGGGTTTTCCCCTTATTTGAATTATGACAACCTCTTTGATGAAATCCACTGTATCTATGTATATGCTCCGGTTACTGAGGGAACTTGCTAGTTGAGAGCTGAGTAAATTGTAAAGAAGGGAATTGTACCACGTAATTTACACTTGTTTGTTTCATATATTTACTTTGTTTCATATTTATTCATTTCTTTACCGTACCTGATATTATTCGACCACTAGTAAGTGTCGGAGTTGACCCTTCGTCACTACTTCTTCGAGGTTAGATAGGATACTTACTGGGTACGCGTTGTATTCGTACTCATGCTACACTTGCTGTACATTTTGATGTACAGGTACATGTATGGATAGTGGCCTTGTGGGCGCAGCAGCGTGGTTGATACAAGAGCTTAGGTGAGCTGCATCTTATGAGACGATCCGCAGCCAGCAAAGTCTCCTTTAGAGTACTTTTATCTTTCTTTCTGTCCAAATTTGTATTCCGGACAGTTATTGTATTTTATTTTACTTCTCAGTAAATGCTCATGCACTTGTGACACCGGGTTTTAGAATTTATATGGGATTGGTTAGTATTGAAAAGTAGTTGAAGATATTATTACCTACTTGGTGAAGCTCATTATTTATTGTTTAATGTAAGAAAAAGAAATAATTTAAAAAAATATATTAAAACGAGAATTTAATTAACTATTTAGTGTTGGCTTGCCTGACAGCGATGTCCGGCACCATCACGACTCTTAATGGATTTTGGGTCGTGGAATCTACCACTCTCTTTAATAAAGCTTCCATGAGTGTTAACATTGATTATGTTGTTGGAGAAAATTCGATATTACTTGTCCTTAAGTTTGAATTAGTTGCTATATCTCAATCTTTTCACATAGGGCATGCTACTGTAAGTCCTCTTTCCACTTCTGGCACCTTCTTTGTCAGCACCATCTTTAGAGTCCAAATGCATTGACACTTCGTGTTATTATGATGAAACTTTTTCTTGTTTCTATATCTGCATGAAGTTCATTATTTCCGTATTTCCCAACAAATGATAATAGGGGCCACTTGCATAACAAGTTTATGAATTGTGTTGTTGGTCTTCATTTCTCACTATCTTTTGAAAGTTTCAATGTCTGGTTCTTGTTGATGTTTCAGTCCCAATGGTTGCCCAATTGCATTGCATATGAATTATGCTGCATCACTCCCAGTGAACACATGTTCATTGATTCAACCTGTGAACTATTACAATAAGAACATTCAGATACAATGTTAGTATCAAATTTCCCTATGATGTCATCAAAGGATAATCTTATTTTGAAAGTTCTCCAACTTAAAAAAAATATTTTAAAAGGGATAGAATTGTGCCAAACCTTGTTGTGAAAACCATTATTTGCTTGTGCTTTTTAATAGAATGTCATGTAGTTCTGTTGGAGAAAAGACCATCTTCAAACTTTTCATATGGGAAAATCATTTGAATTCTGGTCTTCAATGTCCAGACAAGCGATCTTACCTATTGCACTCAGAAGGACACACAATTAAATTTTTCAAATTTTGGATTGCCAAATACCTATTTTACCCTCTAAATTATAACGTTTATCTTTTTTTTATTTTTTTAAACTTTTTAATATTACAATTTTTCCTTTTTAATTTATTTTATGGAGTTACCTAAAGAATCAATAAACATTATTTATAAATTAAAAAAATAAAAAGTATTTAAGCATCTATAGTGCTGGAATAACAAAATAATGAGCATAGTACAAAAATTAATTAGAATAATTTGTTCGTAATAATAATTTTAATATTAACAACAAAAATTCAAAAATTTATTTACACAATTCAGAATAAAAGAAAATAAGGTTTGTAAAATATATATTCCATGCATGTAAAAAACAATTATTTAAATAAAAGTATTTTATAATATACATTATATATTCTTGAAACTTATGCTCAATTATATTATATATATTTCATGCACGACTTAACATAGCATATTTTACCCTATACAGATAGTCCCCTACCTTTCGCTGGCATAACTTTGTGTCGTCGGAAAGTTGGTAGAAACATAATTATATAATTGAGCATAATTTTCAAGAATATATAATGTAAATTATAAAAATACCCTTATTTAAATAATTATTTTTATATTACGTGCACGAAATATATATTTTGCAGCCTTTATTTTCTTTCATCTGAATTGTGTATGTAAAGTTTTTAATTTTTGTTGTTAATACTAATATTATTATTACTAATAAATTATTCTAATTAATGTTTTTACTATGCTCATTATTTTGTTATTCCAACATTATATATAATTAAATACTTTTTAATTTTTTAATTTATAAATAATATTTATTTATTCTATAGGTAAGTCCATAATATAAATTTAAAAAGAAAAATCATAATATTAAAAAGTTTAAAAAAATAAAAGAAGATAAATCTTATAATTTATGGGGTAAAATAGGTATTTGGCAATCCAAAATTTAAAAAATTTAGTTGAGTGACCTTCTGAGTGCAATAGGCATAGTTCAGTGACTTTGTTGTTACAAACGAAAGTAAAGTGACTTTAGGAGATAATTTAAGATAGTTGAGTGACCATTTGAGTAATGGACTCACAATACTAGCTAAGACCCCTTCACCAATCCAGTTGTCCCACAAAGAACTAGAGTTACCAGATTGTATTTTTCAGATAATGTTAGGCTATTCCTTGCTCCTGCTCTTCATCAAGCTTCTCCAACCGTGAGAGTCTGAGGAGTCATAGATTTTTGACACTGGACAATACTTTTTGCAATATTGTGATTTAAAAAAGACTGCCCAGGTGAAGAATTGGCTCTAACCATTCACCAACTTTTGATATTGAGGGATTCAGAAATGTCATGCCTATTTCTAATTCCTATACCACCTCTATCCTTAGTATATCAATGATTTTCCAAGAGCTCCAATGATAGTTCTTGTTGCCTTCAGAAGAGACTCCAAAAAAATTAGAGAAGTATTTTTCAATGATATTGATAGTGTCTTTAGGGGCTTCAGAGCAGACGGAGGGTAAATGGGAAGTTATTGGAGGACATGTTTGATAAGAATCATTTTGACCCCATAAGATAATATTTTACCTTTCGAACCACTCAGCTTTTTGACAATTTTAGATAACATGCCATCAAACAAACTGATTCTTTTCCTTCCTTGATAGATAGGGCAGCCAAGATAATTGAAAGGAAAATCTTCATCCATGAAGCTAGAGACCCTGCCTAATTCTGTTGATCTAGTTAGAAGAAGTGTTTAGGACAGTGACAAAATAACTCTTATCGTCATCCTCTTTCTGCCCTGAAGCATTTTTATACCTTCTAATAGTCTTTTTAATCGATTTGATAGACCTATTGTTCCCTCCACTTAAGATCACAATATCATCTGTATATGCTAGGTGATTAATGACATGTCCCTTATGATGCATACTGAATAGTGTGAAGCCATCCATACAGGTCAAGTTGTTAAGAGATCTAGAAAGCACTTCTACTCTAATGATAAAAAAGTGAAGGACATAGGGAGTCTCCTTTTTTGACACCTTGAGTGGAGGTTAAAAAACCTTCCCTCGAGTCATTGATGATGATATAATACAGACATCTTCCACTAGCCTATAAATATATCAATAAATTCTTCGTTAAAACCAAATTTCTCATGTTAGAAAAAGGAAAATTTTAAGATATTTTGTCATATGCCTTAGCCATATCCAATTTGATAATGACATTATCCCCTCTGTTGACTTGCCTGATCTTGTGGATAATTTTCTGGGCCATAAGAAAATTTTCAGTGATCATTCTCCCTCTAACAAAGCCATTTTAATTTTCAGAAAAAACTTTGTCCTACATGGGATTCAATCTTCGAGCCAAGATTTTTGAAATATTCTTATTGGAAAACAAATGCTTAAACAGATAGGCCTAAGCTTAAAAAAGTTGGTAGGTGATTCCAGTTTGGGGATGAGAACCAAGCAAGTATGATAATAGAATTTGGTCATGTTCTTCCCATTGAAAAATTCCTGGACAAAATCTTTAATACCTCTTTGATGATATTCCAGCATTTTTTATAGAATGTTCCACTAAACCGTCCAGAGCTGCTAAACTGGAAATGCACATGCTAAAGGCAACATCCCTGATTTTCTCATACTCTGGAATAGTTGTAAGAATGATGTTGTCCTCCTATGTGATGCATGAGGGAATGAAGTTAAGAATATCCTGGTCCTTGAAGCTGTGATGATATTGAAAAGTTGTAGGAAATGATGCATAACTGCTTTTTCAATTTTGTCATCTCCTTGAACCCATTGGTCTCTATGATCCTTGATCCTATGCAATTGCTACCTTGTTTTTCTATCTCTAGTAACACTGTGGAAGTACTTAGTGTTGGGATCTCCTTCCTCAAATAAATTAATCTTGACCTTTTATTTTTGAGATTGAATCTTGCAATCTTAACCATTTGATGTACTCTGTTTGGCTTTTGTAACAACTTCTCTAGACCAGTCATTGTTGCTGAGAGTGTCAGGTTCTTCTAAATGTTGCATTTTGGTTTCCTACAGCTTGACATAATCAAAAATTTCCCTACCTCATCTCTGGACAATGAGTCAACCTCTTACTAAGCAGCTTTAGTTTTTGTTGAATCCTCCATATAGGATTGCCAGTAATGTGAGTAGTCCACACTTATTCTACCAAGTTCATGAAAAATGGCTGGTCTGCCCAGAAGTTTAAGAACTTAAAATACTTGATTCCTTTATGATGTTCATTACAATTTCTAACCATAAGTGATCTATGATCCGACCCAGTTCTTGGAAGGTGCTTCACCATATTATTTGTATAAAGCTGGGACCATTGATCATTGAGGAATACCCTATCTAGTCTCATCCATATACTTTTCTTAGGTTCATAATTATTTCACCAAGTATATTTTGGACCAACGAAGCCCAAATCCACAACTTCACAGTTAGCCATACAGGTATAGAAATCAAAACTTTTGTACATTCTATGAGATTTGTCTTTTTTTCTCATCAGGATCAAGGATGAAACTAAAGTCACCTTCAATACAACAAAGACCACTAATCTGGATGTGGATGCTCTCAAGGCTACTCCACAACTCTTTCCTTTCCACTAAAGTACACTTAGCATAAATAACAGTAATATAGAGATCAATAATAGTATTACCTTGGTGCACTTTAATAGTAATTTGTTGATCATCATTTTCCATGATACTGGTATGAATATTCCTGTCCACATAAGCCAAATCCGTCCATTTGTATTGGAAATGCAATTCTATAATCCTAGGTAGTTCATATACCTATCAATATTGGTCATATTGATGAAAGGTTCTAGAATCACTACGAGATCCATCTTATTGATGTTCATAAGAATAGCCTTTGAATGGCTTTTCTTGAGTCTACTCCTCTAATTTCAAAAAATAGCACTAATCATAGACATATTGAAGGGGAAGGTCGGTTTTTCCTCCTTCCATTAGAAGGAGTTTGGTTCTTTTCTTTACTTTTTCCCTTTTTTTTCCTGTTTATGCCTCCCCCTTTTTGATAGGGAAAAACCTTCATTCTCGTCTAATTTCCTATTCAGTTTGCAATTAATCATCCGGAATGACAAATATTACCTTTTTTCGAGAAGTGACCTCTATTTGAGATTAGGCTCCTACTATTCTTGAACTTTCTTATTTTACTAGTGATTTGGAGCCCAATTTAAACCCACTACCAAGTGAATTTATGGCATGACCTTGATATCTGTGATAAACCGATAAGTTATTTATAGTTTTACCTTTCATTTCTGTGCTTCGAGACCTTAAATATCAGTAGACTTTCTCGATTTGCATGCGCAGCCCGTATCCTTTTCTGAAAAAATTTTATGTGAGAAATTGATAAAAATGTGAAATTTAGTTTTAAAACTCATTTGAGTTGGCTACGATCAATATTTTTTGCAACGGACTCGGTTCAGTACTTTGACGGTCTCAGTAGGTCCGTATCGTGATTTGGGACTTTAGCATATGCTTGGAGTTGAATTTGGAATTCCCTAACTTGATTTAATGTAATTGAAAACTAGTAATTTAAAGGTTTAAAGAATTTCTAAGTTTGACCGTAAGTTGACTCTGCTGCTATCAGGTTCAGATTTTAGTTCCCGAACATGATATAGGTTCATTTCAGTATCTATGGCTTGTCTGCAAAATTTGGTGCAAAATAGAGTTGATTTGGACGTCTGGTTGTAACGTTGCAAGTTCTTGATTTTTTTAAAAATATCGTTCATTTTGATGCCTGATTCATAGTTCTAGGTGTTATTTTGGTGTGTTGATAACGCGAGCGAGTTCGTATGTTGTTACTACACTTTGTGTGCATGTTTGGTTTGGGGCCCTGAGGGCTCGGGTGAGTTTCAGACGCATGGTGGAGTGTTTGAAAGAGTAGGGTTTTGCTGGTTTTGTGCACAAGTCTAAGACCTCGCATTTGCGAGGTTAGGATCGAATTTGCGGATGGTTCACATTTACGATTGGGTGTTGGGGGAGATGATTCGCAATTTCGATCATATTGGTCGCATTTGTAGACGGCCCAAGTTTGCACTTGCAAACAAAACCATCGCTTTTGCGATGTCAGGAGAGATGTGATTCTTCACAATTGCGATAGACTTCTCGCATTTGCGGGGTTCACAATTGCGAACGTCAGGTCTCAATTGCGACATCTGAGCCTGGACAAAAAGCTAAGAAGACGACATTTAGCTCATTTTTAACAAATTCTCAATCCTAAACACCCTAGAGGCGATCTTTCCAAGAGATTATCTTTCTAAATATATTGGTAAGTGACTTTAACCTATTTTTTAATTATCCATTACACTTCATAAGATTTCAACATCAAATCTAGGATTTTCATCGTAGAAATTAGGATTTTGGTAGAATTAGGGATTTAGATCTCGAATTGAGGTCAGATTTTGAAACTAATAATATAACCGGACTCGGGGGTGAATGGGTAATTGAGTTTTGGTCAGAATCTCGATTTTTCACCGAGCGAGCCTGGGCTTGACTTTTGTTGACTTTTTTGTGAAAAGTGTAAAGATCTTAGCTTTATGTATTGTAATTGATTTCCCTAGCATTGTTTGTTGATATTAAGTTGATTTTGGTTAGATTTGGTTGGTTTGGACTCAAATTTTAGAGGAAAGGCCTCGGTTGAGCTTTGATTTGCTTGCGGATCAAGGTAAGTGTTAGGTCTAACCCTTATTTAAGGAAATTAGGAAATCTTGAGCTCTGTGCTAAGTGAATTACATGTTTAGCGGTGTATATGCGAGGTGGTGAGTGTATATACGCCGTCAAAATAGTTGTTTCCATGCTTTTCCATATTTCATTAATTATCTCATTCCACATCTTAACTGTTACATGTCTTAGTTGCTTTCTATGTCATAACTTGATACTTGTTATCTAATTACTCTTGTATTGAAATGTTCGTTTCTTCCATGATTCCATGATTAATTGCTACTTGCCTTAATTGTCTCACTTGTAGACTTTAACTGTCATATATTTTGCTTGTCTTATTGCTTTGTATTAATTGTAACATTCTTTGATTTGGTATAAGGTTCCTTTGTGGCTTTGTTTTCATATTCTTTAATCGTAGAGATTCTTGTGATTTGAATTATTGAATTGATTACATTTATTAATTTTGCTTATGGATCAGATTGCACGCCGCAACGGGTGGAATAAAGGAGGATTGATATTGATATGGTGGGATCGGGTTGCATGCCGCAACAGACCTTATATGTGATTTTGATATAGTGAAATAAGGAAGGACTATGATAATGATTCTGATTATATGATGGGATCGAGTGCGCCCCATTGGATTTTACATGTTATTCTCGATATTAATATAGTGAAATAAGGAAGAGTTGTGTTTGTACGGTGGGATCAGTTTGCGTGCCGCAACAAATTTATGTTTTGTATTCATTGTTTCATTGTGTTAGCTTTCAGCATTTTCATACGAGATTCTGAGGTTTTACTGATTTTCGGGGATTGAGTTTATTGTCACAAGTTAACTGCCTTACTTTTTCTGTGTTCCTTTCCTGTTATTATTATTATACTGCGTACAGGTTATTGAAGGTGACCCGCCTTAGCCTCGTCACTACTTCGTCAATGTTAGTCTTGGAACTTACAGAGTACATGGGGCCGGTTGTAGTCATAATACACTCCGCACTTCTTGTACAAATTTTGGTGTTGGTCCTAGCGGCGGTCAGTAGATTGCTCGGATTGATTGCCTGACGGAGGCTTGAGGTACAGTTGCTCGGCGTTCGAAGCACTAAAGTCCCTTTCTACCTTATTCTAGATGTTTATTTATTTCAAACAGTTATACTTTCATTCAGACCATTATTTGTATTATTCTGATCGCTCGTGCACTTCTGACACCAGAAGTGAGATTGTATTAGATATCGCTTTTGTTATGATTTTTTCACTCTATTTTAGTTTATTCAACTTGGTTATTATTAAATTTTAACTGTTAAAAATGGCAAGAAACTATTCTAACGTTGGCTTGCCTAGAAAATGAAATGTTAGGCGCCATCACGGTCCCGAGGGTAGGAATTCCGGGTGGTGACAATATTATAAGGTACACTGGATGTGGTCTTATTTTCCTTCTAGTAGTTGTTTAATTTATTCTTCTCTTTACCTTCTTCATATCTCCTAGCTTCTTAAATATTTATGAATTCTGGCACCACTTCATCTTTGCTTTCTGGATTTTCCTCCTCACTGTCAATGTTTTATGCATTGAGATTGTTGCATTTCAAATCCTCTTTGGTAGTATTCTGATCCAAATCTTTATCTATCTTCTCCCTCAACTTTGTATTGACATCCTTTTTTTGTTCATGTTCTTATTGTAGTTCTAAATCCACGATCCTATTTTCTTTCCTCCTTTAACTTGTCAACAGACTTATCGAGCATTGGTTTGAAAGTCACTTTGAGCTTCTTCTTAAGTAACCTCTTTTTCTTTCTAGTATTGCTTTTACTGGAAGTTCTCATCTTGATAGACTACTCCTTTTGCTCAATGTTGTTAACTCTTCATTCACCTCTTCATTGCTTGTTCACTTAGACTGTTTTGATATGTAGTATGGACCAGTCCTCCACTATTGATGTTGTACAAATTATTGGTACTCTGCTCTTCCTCTTTGGTGCCATTTTCCTCTTTTGCCTCTTTTGCCTTTTGTTTGTTTGGTGTTCAATTTCCTTCTGTCATATCGATGTCTTCCTTTTCTTTCCCTTTTTTGGTTTCTTCTTCCTTAGTGTCTACTGATTTATTCCTTTGTAATACCCGCCAGTTGATCATGTTGTGCCAAAGGTTTTTTACAAAACCTACAGTAATTTGATATACCCTCATACTCTAACTTCTGGAAAAAACCTGTCTGTGGAGAATTTTCATAGATACATCCAACATAGACTGATTTTGGTTGAGGCTTTAGAAGATCTATTTCAATTATAACCTTGGCCATACTGGCTCTAGTTTTTCCCCTAGTAGCCAGGTCCATTTCAAGAGGATTGCCAATTTCACTCACCACTTGATTTACATAATGCCATGTGTGCATGTGAAATGGAAGGCCGAGAAGGAGGACCCATGCTGGAGCAATCGGAAGATCATCTTCAGTGTTGAAGTCAGGTGACTATATTTGCAAATTTATTGCCCTTCAATCTCAATTATCCACCTGTACCAGACCATGTTAAAATCATCTTCATTGGTGAAGTCTAGAAAAAACATTATAGTTGTCATAGAATTCCAATTTTCACTGAACATTGATTGGGATAAATTCCTTAAATTTCGACCTTAAACAATCGATTTAAGGTCTTGGCCTTAGGAATCCTTCGATGATCGCTAGCCTACGCGGATGTCATGATACCATAGTAGTCTGATGCTTTGAATAGTACCGCTGGCATTTCATTGTGTGTTGTATGAATAGCTTTCACTTATTCTTTGTCGTGTCGATGGTTAAGTGGAGTAGTAGTAGAGGTCGTAGAAATTTTAATGGCATATGTGTGCTTTTCTTCAATTCCCTTAAGAGGTTGGTTCGAAATTTAGATAAGAGTATTTTTTCCATCCAAACGCACTGGAATGGCATGATCTTGCGGGTCCATGAAGTAGGAGCATGGAGAAACGCACTTAAAAAGGTATCCATTGAGGTTTTTCCAGAGAGAGAAAAAGGTCCCTAAACAAAATAAAATTGAGGGATATATCGCTTCAAACTGACTCTATGTTGTTGAAGAATATAATTGAGGGATCATGGAAGCCACCTTGGTGTATAGTAGAACATGTGGAAAAGATAATGGAATTGATAGAAGGGTGTAACTTCAGGGTGTCACACATATATAGATAGGGGAATAAGTTGGCTGATCACCTTGCAAATTATGCACTCGATGTTGGCAATATAGAGTTTCATGAATTCTGGCATCTTGACTCACACGACAGAAGGATTATAAAAGAAGATAAAATGCAATGTCCATATATAAGAGTGAAAGTAGCAAGTGTAATGACCCGGTCGGTCGTTCCGAGAGATTAGCCCTATTTTTCCCATTTTTGCTTCATTCTTGTATGGTTCAGCTCTTTTGTGTTGCGTTGGGTTGATTGGTTCGGGTTCGGAGTGGTTGTGATGAGAAATGAGACACTTAGCCTCTTAGGTTGGTGATTTAGTTGGAAAAGTCAACCGGAAGTTGACTTATAGGTAAATGATCTCGGAATGTGGTTTTTGTGGCTCAGATAGCTTTATTAGGTGATTTGGGACTTAGGAATGTGTTCAGAATGTCTTTCAGAGGTCCGGAGTAGAAGTAGGCTTGAATTGGCGAACTTGGATTTTTGGCGATTTCTAGTCGGCAATGGAAAATTAGCTATCGTGGTCGGAATAGAATTTCGAAAGTTAGAACACGTTCGTAGGGTCATTTGGGATGTGCGTGCAAATTTTCAGGTCATTCGGACGTGGTTTGGGTGATTTTGGCATCGTTGGCGAATTCGGAAGTTTAGAAATCCTTAGGCTTGAATTTGGATTCGATTTGGTGTTTTAATGTTATTTTTAGTGTTCCGAGGGTTCGACTAGGTTAGTATATTGTTATATGACTTGTTGGTACCTTTGGTTGAGGCCTCGAGGGGCTCAGGATTGTTTTCTGGTGATTTTGGAAGGTTGGAAGTTTGAAAATGCAGCAAATGGCTGCTGGTGCAGGCCTTCTGGTATGGCCGCACCTGCAGACGGGGAGCCGCAAGAGCGAAGGCATAGGTGCGGAATACCTTACATAGATGTGGAAAGTGGAACCTAGCTTGGGAGCGCAGCTGCGGAAGTTGGATCGCACCTGTGGGCCCGCAGGTGCGTATAGAGGACTGCAGATGCAGAAATTTGGCTTAAGTGAGAATCCGCATCTGCGAGGGATTTTCCGTAGGTGCGGCGCCGCAGTTGCGTTGCATGGGGTCGTAGGTGCGAGATTGCTGAGCAGAACCTATATAAGGTTGCCTTCGCGAATTTTCACTCATATCTTCACTATTTTTGACGGATTTTGGAGCTTAGAGCTGGGATTTCAAGAGGGAATCAAGTGTATTTAGTGAGGTAAGCTACATGGACCTTGTATCTTGTGTTTATGACAATTATTCCATGCTTTAGTGGAGAAAATTGGAAGATTAGGGCTTGAAATTTGAAATTATAATTTTGGGATTTAGGGGCCATTTGGGGTCCGAATTTGATGTATTTGGTATGCATGAACTCGTGAGAGCATAAGGATTTTTGTTTTGTGATTTTTATCGGAATTCTAGACGTGGGCCCGGGGGGTAGGGTTTGGCCAATTTTGGGTGGGCTTTGTTCCTTAAGCATATTTTGATGATGTGAATCTGTTTTGAATAGATTCAGGGCGCGTTGAGGCCGAGTCGAGGGGCAAAGGCATCGCGCTGTAATTTTTCATCCGGTTTGAGGTAAGTAACAAACATAAATCTAGACCTGAGGGTATGAAACCCCGATATTTTGTACTGATTTGATAAGTGAGGTAACACACATGCTAGGTGACGGGCGTGTGGGCGTGCACCAGTAGGGGTTGTTACTCTGTCCGTCTCGTAGCGACTACTAAGTCGCGTATTTGATTTGAAATCATATGATATTCCATATTATAGAGATTTATACTATGTTTTGGGTTGTATGCCATGTTTGAGGCCCCGTGCCGACCTGTTTGGACCCTCAGGGATCTTTTACTATTATTCTCGCTCTATTTTGATAGAAAATATAATCTCAGTCATGATTTATACTTGTTCATTGTTTGTTCCTGTTTATCACATGGTTTTCAAACAAATGAA
Organism: Nicotiana knightiana; assembly: GCA_005239525.1. Lineage (NCBI taxonomy): Eukaryota > Viridiplantae > Streptophyta > Magnoliopsida > Solanales > Solanaceae > Nicotiana > Nicotiana knightiana. The sequence continues at coordinate 17,612 of MDKJ01235546.1, forward strand.
AGATATTTTTGGCTTAGTCCCCGTGATCTGTGGTGAGAGGCCCGAGTGGCTTATGAGGGTGATGACTGAGCGAGGCCAAGAGCCGGGTTGTGAGGATAGTGATGGATCGGGCTGCACGCCGCATCAGTATATATATTGGATCGGGATGCACGCCGCAGCGATATAGCGCTTGGGCTGAAGGAGCCCATCCGGAGTCTGTACACACCCAGTGAGCGCAGTCGACTATTTATGGATCGGGATGCACACCGTAGCGGTTATTATATGGCACCTACTGAGCGTGAGTGCTGAGTGTTAGTGCTGATTGACGAGAGATGAGTCACGAGTGACTGAGAGACTTGCCCGAGAGGCTTTATATTTTGAGTGACATTGTGCACGAGGGGCTTATTTGCTATGAAACTATTATTTTCACTCTTCTTTATATTTTTGCCTCTAAACGATAAATGTCGAACCAATGTTTTATATGAAATTTGGAAAGGGAAACCTGGAGTTTTATGAAACTTTCGGGACGTAGATCCCTGACTTGATTTATTCATTTCCACTGATGTTTATTATGTGAATTTACATGATTTTAAAAGCTCATCACTGCAATCAAGTCCTTATTTATATTTGTTACTTACTGAGTTGGTGTACTCACATTACTCCCTGCACCTTGTGTGCAGATCCAGGTGCCTGGATCGAGTGAGATTTGATTATTCTCAGTGGAGCTTGTCGGAGACTGTGAGGTAGCTGCACGACGTTAACATCCCCACCCTTCTCCTTCTCATTTTGTCTTTATTTACATTTTTTTTCTAGACTTTTTGTATTAAGGAAAAAAAAAAACCATGTCAGATTCTGTGTTCCATTAGATGCTTCGACTGTTGACTCCGGGTTTTGGGGATTTTGCTCAGATGTTTTCATTACTTATCCGCATTTGTGAAATACTAAACGTGTAAGGTTATAATAAATCGCGTTATTGTTTTAAATGGAGAGTTCCTTGTATTATGTTCAGCAAATTAGCTAGCCTAGTACCACGATAGGCGCCATCACGGCCTTTGTAGATTTGGGGTCGTGGCAAGTTGGTATCAGAGCCTAAGTTACATAGGACTCACCGGTCATGAGCAGGTTCAGTAGAGTCTTGCGGATCGGTATGGAGACGTCTATACTTATCTTCGAGAGGCTGCAGAACCCTTAGGAAAATCTCATATTCTTGAATTCTTGTCGTGCGAATCTATTGATTCTGGCAACTAAACTTCTACTGTTTCATTCTCTCACAGATGGTGAGGACACGTGCTACCGGTCAGGGCGATCAGCCACCATGGGACCTATGAGGGGTCGAGGCCGCGGTCGAGGCCGCGATCGAGGCCATGGTAGAGGTAGAGGTGCAGCCCGAGCAGCTGCTGGGGCGGCACCCATAGACCCGCCTATTGTTCCAGATCAGGTCCCAGCCATAGATGCTCTAGTGGGACCAGCTCAGGCACCAAATGTGCCTATTGTTATTCCGGGTCTTCAGGAGACCTTGGCCCAGATTCTGACTACATGCACCACTCTTGCTCATGCAGTCGCTATTCCTACTTCAGCCGCTACTTCTAAGGCCGGGGGAGGCACTCAGACTCCAGATGCCCATGGTTTCTTAGACAAGTGTCAGAGGATGCTTCGTACGACAGGGATATTGGAGACCAGTGGGGTCTAGTTTACTACCTTCTAGTTCTCAGGAGCTGCATTTACATGGTGGGAGGCTTATGAGAGGCGTAGGCCCGTTGGTGTAGCTCCCCTTTCTTGGCAGCAATTTTCCACTCTCTTCTTAGAGAAATATGTTCCACAGTCCCGCAGAGAGGAGTTGCACGAGCAGTTAGAGCAGCTACAATAGGGTTAGATGACGGTGTCACAGTACGAGATGAGGTTTTTAGAGCTTTTTCGTCATGCTATTTGGTTAGTCCCTACAGAGAGATAGGATCAGGAGATTTGTGGATGGCCTCTCGTATCAGCTCCGTATTCTTATGACCAGAGAGAGGGTATCTGGTGCTACTTTTGAGCAGGTTATTGATATTACCCGAGAGATTGAGTCGGTTCGTCGCCAGGAGCGAGATGAGAGGGAGGTCAAGAGGCCTCGAGGGTCTGTTAGTTTCGCTGGTGTTCCTTCAAGGGAGTATTTCCAGCACGGCAGGGTCCGTCCATTCAGGAAGTCTCAGTCGGGCCGCTCAAGTTATCTTGGGGGATCTGCTGGTCGTGGTCCTCACTGTTCTCATCAGGGGCACCACATCATTCAGTGCTCTTCTAGCTCAGAGTTCATCTCGAGCACCATCAGTTCAGGTCTCATCTATGCCTGACTCTTCCAGAGGTTATCCAGGTGCTAGGGGTTCCCTTCAGTCCCCGTCTCCAGCATCGGGGAGTTGTTACGAGTGTGGGGAGTTTGGACATATGAGGAGACAATGTCCTTGTTTTATTGGGGGTTCATCTTAGCAGAGGGGTTAGCTCTCGACATCAGCTCCAGTTACTTCACCACCCGCCTAGGTAGTGAGGGGCGGGGGTCAGGCCGCTAGAGGCCGCCCTAGAGGGGCAGGTCGATACAGTGGAGGTCAGGCCCGTTTTTATGCACTTCCAGCCAGACCAGATGCTATGGCCTCAGATGCAGTGATTATAAGTATTGTTTCAGTCTGTCACCGAGATGTTTCGGTCTTATTTGATCCTGGTTCCACGTATTCCTATGTTTCATCATATTTTGTGACTTTCTGGATATGCCCTGCGAGTCCTTAGTCACATCTATTCATGTGTCGACTCCGGTGGGCGATACTATTATTGTGCACCGAGTGTATCAGTCATGTGTTATAGCTATTGGGGATTTGGAGACCCGAGTGGATATGCTATTTCCTAGCATGGTTGACTTTGATGTGTATTGGGCATGGATTGGCTATCTCTGTGTCATGCTGTTCTAGATTGTCACGCTAAGGCCGTGACCTTAGCGATGCCGAGATGTTCGAGAGTCGAGTGGAGAGGTTCTGTTGATTATGTGCCTAGTAGGGTGATTTCATACCTGAAGGCTCAGCGTATGGTAGAGAAAGGATGTCTGTGTTATTTGTCTTTTGTGAGGGATGTCAGTGCTGAGAGTCCCACTGTCGATTCTGTTCCTGTAGTCCGTGAGTATCCGGACGTGTTTTCTGTTGATTTGTCGGGTATGCCGCCCGACAGGGATATTGATTTTGGCATTGAGCTGGTGCTGAGCACTCAACCTATTTCTATTCCACCGTATTGTATGGCACCAGCGGAGTTGAAGGAATTGAAAGAGCAGCTTCAGAAACTCCTAGAAAAGGGGTTCATCCGGCCTAGTGTGTCACCTTGGGGTGAACGGTGTTGTTCGTGAAGAAGAAGGATGATTCCATGAGAATGTGTATTGACTATAGGTAGCTGAACAAGGTTACAGTCAAGAATAAGTATCCTGTGCCTTGCATTGATGATTTGTTTGACTAGCTTCAGGGAGCTAGGGTGTTCTGTAAGATTGATTTGAGATCAGGGTACCATCAGCTGAAGATTCGAGATTCAGATGTTTCTAAGACGGCTTTCAGGACCCGTTATGGCCACTATGAATTTTTGGTGATATCTTTTGTGCTGAACAATGCCCCAGCACCGTTCATGCACTTGATGAATAGCGTATTTCAGCCATATTTGGATTCCTTTGTTATTGTGTTCATTGATGACATCCTGGTGTATTCTCGTAGCCAGGAGGAGCATGCTCAACATTTGAAGGTTGTATTGCAGAGATTGAGGGAGAAACTTTATGAAAAGTTCTCCAAGTGTGAGTTTTGGCTGGGCTCAGTAGCTTTCTTTGGATACGTGGTATCCAACGAGGGTATTCAGGTTGATCCGAAGAAGATAGAGGCGGTTCAGAGTTGGACAAGACCGACCTCAGCTACAGAGATTAGGAGCTTCCTTGGTTTGGCGGGATATTACCGTCGCTTTGTGGAGGGGTTTTCTTCTATTGCTTCACCCTTGACCAAGTTGACTCAGAAGGGTGCTCTGTTCAGGTGGTCAGACGAGTGTGAGGAGAGCTTGCAGAAGCTCAAGACGGCTTTGACCTCAGCTCCAGTGTTAGTATTGCCATCAGTTTCAGGTTATTATATCGTGTATTGTGACGCCTCGAGGATAGGCATTGGTTGTGTTTTGATGCAGGAGGTTAGGGTGATTGCCTATGCCTCACGCCAGTTGAAGACTCATGAGAAGAATTACCTGGTGCATGATCTCGAGCTAGCAGCCATTGTTCACGCCTTGAAGATTTGGTGTCATTATTTGTATGGGGCTCATTGTGAGGTTTTTACTGATCAACGTAGCCTAAAACACTTGTTTTAATAGAAGGATCTGAATTTGCGTCAGAGGAGATGGTTTGTGCTTCTCGAGGACTATGATATCACTATTCTATACCATTCGGGGAAGGCTAATGTAGTGGTTGATGCCTTGAGTCGCAGAACAGAGAGCTTGGGGAGTCTAGCATATCTTCCAGTAGCAGAGAGACCATTAACACTTGATGTTCAGGCCTTAGCGGGCCAGTTGGTGAGGCTGGATCTATCGGAGCCCCGCCGGGTAATGGCTTGTGTAGCCTCCAGGTCTTCTCTTTATGACCGTATCAGAGAGCGCCAATATGATGACCCACACTTGCTTGTTCTTCAGGATAGGTTCCAGCAAGGTGATGCCAGGGATGTAGCTATTGGTGATGATGGTATTATGAGTATGCAGGTTCGGATATGTGTGCCTAACGTAGATGGGATTCAGGAGTTGATTCTTGAGGAGGCCCACAACTCGCGGTATTCCATCCATCCAGGTGCTGCGAAGATGTATCAAGATCTGAGGCAACATTCTTGGTAAAGGCAAATGAAAAAGGATATTGTTGGATTTGTGGCTCGGTGTTTCAACTGTCAGCAGGTCAAGTACGAGCACCAGAGACCCAGTGGATTGCATCAGAGTTTGGTTATTCCTGAGTGGAATTGGGAGCGGATCACTATGGAATTTGTAGACGGGCTCCCACGGACTTCGAGGTGGTTCAATGCTATATAGGTTATTGTGGATCGGCTGACTAACTCCATCCACTTCCTTTCTGTTGGTACTACTTATTTTTCAGAGCGGCTGACTGAGATTTATATCATGGATATTGCTCGGCTGCATGGTGTTCCAGTTTCCATCATCTCCGATAGAGGTACTCAGTTCACATCGCAGTTCTGGAGGTCCGTTTAGAGAGAGTTGGGTACTCAGGTTGAGTTGAGCACGACCTTTCACCCTCAGACGGACGGGCAGTTCGAGGGCACTATTCAGATACTAGAGGACATGTTGCGTGCTTGTGTTATTGACTTTGGGGGTCCATTGGACCAGTTTCTGCCACCTACGGAGTTTGCATATAATAATAGTTATCGGTCGAGTATTCAGATGGCTCCATATGAGGCTTTGTATGGGAGGAGGTGTAGATCTCCGGTTGGTTGGTTTGAGCCGGGTGAGGCCAGACTCTTGGGTACGAATATGATATAGGATGATTTGTATAAGGTGAATTTGATTCAGGAGCGGCTTCGCCACGGCACAGTCGAGGCAGAAGAGTTATCCGAACTGGAAGGTTCGGGATGTATATTTCATGGCTGGGAAGAAGGTCCTGCTGAAGGTGTCACCCATGAAGGGTGTTATGTGGTTTGGGAAGAGGGGCAAGTTGAGTCCCCGGTTCATTGGGCCTTTTGAGGTGCTTCAGAGGGTTGGAGAAGTGGCTTATAAACTTGCCTTGCCACCTGGCTTGTCGAGCGTGCATCCAGTATTTCATGTTTCCATGCTTCAGAGTTATATTGGTGACACGTCTCATGTTTTGGACTTCAATTCGGTGCAGCTAGAGGGTGATATGTCTTACGAGGTGGAGCCAGTAGCCATTTTGGGTCGTCAGGTCAGAAGGTTGAGGTCTAAGGATATAGTTTCAGTGAAAGTGCAGTGGAGAGGGAAGCCGGTGGAGGAGGTCACCTAGGAGACCGAGCGGGAGATATGGAGCAGATATCCCCACCTATTTGAGACTCCAGGTATGTTTCTAGACCCGTTCAGGGACGAACGTTTGTTTAAGAGGGGGAGAATGTAATGACCAGGCCGGTCGTTCCGAGAGTTTACCCCTGTTTTTCCCATTTCTTGTTCATTCTTGTATGGCTCAGCTCTTTTGTGTTGCGTTGGGTTTATTGGTTCGGGTTCGGAGTGGTTGTGATGAGAAATGAGACACTTAGTCTCTTAGGTTGGTGATTTAGTTGAAAAAGTCAACCGGAAGTTGACTTATAGGTAAATGATCTCGGAATGTGGTTTTTGTGCCTCGGATAGCTTCATTAGGTGATTTGGGACTTAGGAGTGTGTTCGGAATGTCTTTCGGAGGTCCGGAGTAGAATTAGGCTTCAAATGGCGAAATTGGATTTTTGGTGATTTTCGGTCGGTAGTGGAAAATTAGCTATCTGGGTCGGAATGGAATTCCGAAAGTTGGAACAGGTTCGTAGGGTCATTTGGGATGTGCTAGCACATTTTCAGGTCATTCAGACGTGGTTTGGGTGGTTTCGGCATCGTTGGCGAATTTTCGGAAGTTTAGAAATCCTTAGGCTTGAATTTTGATTCGATTTGGTGTTTTGACGTTATTTTTAGTGTTCCAAGGGTTCGACTAGGTTGGTATATTGGTATATGACTTGTTGGTACCTTTGGTGAGGCCTCGAGGGGCTCGGGATTGATTTCGGGTGATTTTGGAAGGTTGGAAGTTCAAAAATACAGCAATTAGCTGCTGGTGCAGGCCTTCTGGTGTGGCCGCACCTGCGGACGGGGAGCCGCAGGTGCAAAGGCGCATGTGCGGCATACCTTACGCAGATGCAGAAAGTGGAACCTGGTTTGGGAGCGCAACTGCGAAAGTTGGATCGCACCTGTGGGCGCGCAGGTGCGTGTAGAGGAATGCAGATGCGAAAATTTGGCTTAAGTGAGAATCCGCACCTGCGAGGGATTTTCCGTAGATGTGGCGCCGCAGGTGCGTTGCATGGGGTCGCAGGTGCGAGATTGCTAGGCAGAACCTATATAAGGTTGCCTTCGCGAATTTTCACTCATTTCTTCACCATTTTTGACGGATTTTAGAGCTTAGAGCTGAGATTTCAAGGGGGAATCAAGTTTATTCAGTGAGGTAAGCTACATGGACCTTGTATCTTGTGTTTATAACAATTATTCCATTGTTTGATCATGATTTAGTGGAGAAATTTGGGAGATTAGGGCTTGAAATTTGAAAGTATAAATTGGAGAGTTGAGGGGCCATTTAGGGTCCGATTTTGATGTATTTGGTATGCATGAACTTGTGAGAGCGTGAGGATTTTTGTTTTGTGATTTTTATCGGAGTCCGAGACGTGGGCCCGAGGGTATCCGATTTGGCCAATTTCGGGTTTGTTGATATAAACTGGTTATTTTCGAGTGGGCTTTGTTCCTTAAGCATATTTTGATGATATGAATTTGTTTTGAATAGATTCGGTGCGCGTTGTGGTCGAGCCGAGGGGAAAAGGCATCACGTGTGTAGCTTTTCATCCGGGTTGAGGTAAGTAACGAACGTAAATCTAGACCTGAGGGTATGAAACCCCAATATTTTGTACTGATTTGATAAGTGAGGTAACACACATGCTAGGTGACGGGCGTGTGGGCGTGCACCGATAGGGATTGTGACTTAGTACGTTCTGTAGTGACTACTAAGTCACCTATTTTATTTGAAATCATTTTATATTCCATATTTTACAGATTTATACTATGTTTTGTGTTGTATGCCATGTTTGGGGCCCTGTGCCGACTTGTTTGGACCCTCAAAGGTGTTTTACTATTATTCTCGCTCTATTTTGATAGAAAACATAATCTCATTCATGATTTATACTTATTCATTGTTTATTCATGTTTATCACCTTGTTTTCAAACAAATGAAAGATATTTTGGGCTGAGTACCCGTGATTTATGGTGAGTTGCCCGAGTGGCTTGTGAGGGTGATGACTAAGCCAGACCGAGAGCCGGATTGTGATGATAGTGATGGATCGGGCTGCATGCTGCAACGTTATATGTATATATATATATTGATCGGGCTGCACGCTGCAACGAGATATATATTGGATCGGGTTGCACGCCGCAACAGTATATATTGGATCGGACTGTATGCCGCAGCGATATAGCGCTTGGGCTGAAGGAGCCCCTCCGGAGTCCGTACACCCCCAGTGTGCGCAGTCGACTATTTATGGATCGGGCTGCACGCCGCAGCGGTTATTATATGACACCTATTGAGCGTGAGTGCTGATTGACGAGAGATGAGTCACGAGTGACTGAGAGGCTCTCCCGAGAGGTTTTATTTTGTGAGTGACACTGTGCTCGAGGGGCTTATTTTCTATGAAACTATTGTTTTCACTCTTCTTTACATTTTTTCCTCTAAACGATAAATGTTGAACCAATGTTTTATATGAAATTTGGAAAGGGAGACCTGGAGTTTTATGAAACTTTCGGGACGTAGATCCCTGAATTGATTTATTGATTTCCACTGATGTTTATTATGTGAATTTACATAATTTTAAAAGCTCGTCACTGCACTCAAGTCCTCATTTATATTTGTTACTTACTGAGTTGGTGTACTCACGCTACTCCATGCACCTTGTGTGCAGATCCAGGTGCCCGGATCGAGTGAGATTTGATTATTCTCAGTGGAGCTTGTTGGAGACTGTGAGGTAGCTGCACAGCATTCGCAGCCCCATCATTCTCCTTCTCAGTTTGTCACTATTTACATTTTTTTCTAGACTTTTTATATTAAGGAAAAAAACCGTGTCAGATTCTGTGTTCCATTAGATGCTCATGACTGTTGACTCTGAGTTTTGGGGATTTTGCTCAGATGTTTTCATTACTTATCCGCATTTGTGAAATACTAAACGGGTAAGGTTATGATAAATCACGTTATTGTTTTAAATGGAGAGTTCCTTGTATTATATTCAGTAAATTGGCTAGCCTAGTACCACGATAGACGCCATCACGGTCTGTGTAGATTTAGGGTCGTGACAGCAAGGAAGTAAATGATGAAGGAGAAAGGGAAGATATAGGGGAAGAAAATACTGGAGTTCATATAGTCATTTATCATGTTCGAGTCCTGAAGGAGGAGAGCATGATAAAGTTTTTTTTATACTAATAGTGATTTTTTGCAGGAGATGGTACTATCAATATGCTCTATCCTTTGAGGAATTTTCACTTGGTGGTATTAGTTCTCAACCCAAGGAAATGGAATCAAGGGTAGCCACACGCATAGATGGGAGAAGGCTAGTCATAACAATCATGTATGGAAGGCTAATTCTTAATACAACACTCAATGATAACTCACAGTCAAGATTGAAGGTCAGTTGTACTAAGGGTGAGCTACACAATGGTGATGTTCCAATTAGAAAATAGAAGGCAAAACTATCCAAAAAGTTTAAGATAATTGGACACTATGGGTTGTCTGCTACATGATATTGGTGTATATGGGAGCTTAAAAGACCATTGTATCCAGTTACTTTGGTAGGAAATACAGGGAGCCAGACAAATATTTGTGTAGAGATGTATGAGAATATACACCTAAGACTAAGGAAAATATGCTACAAAGTGAAAGAATCAGTTGAATCATATGGATCTGTAGATCAGTATAGTCAAATCCCTTGGGAGAAGACTATGGTGATATTGTTTTATAATAACTTTGGTTTCTTTTGTTTGTAGGAAAAGGTATTGTGTCCATGCCTTACTAGTGGTACATGCTCATTCCCTTGAAGGAGTACTAGTAGTAGGCACAAGCATGGAAGCAAGGAGTATACTGCATAGTGGTTTGATCGTGGAAAATAGGATTAAACTTGGCTATTGGCACTTAATTGTGGGAACAATGGATGCATTAGGTAGTAAAATACCAATGCAATATATTAGTTCTACATCTCAGGAATGGTACAACTCGATGTTTAACAAGGAATTTTGTTAGAGATCACAAGATAATAAGGACAAACAGGACAAGTGTAAGAATGTGCATCACAATACTATGATCAATTTTCCATATCACAGGTTTGATTGGAGGTCAAAAACGGGATCATTGGATGCATTAGGTAATAAAATCTCAATGCAGCATTCCAATCTAATAATTCAGAGATTATTGTGCAAAGACATCAACAATAGACACAGAATATGCACACGAAATTGTGCTCAAATGCAGCTTAGTGGAACATCTCTCGAATGGGTAACTGGCAAGGCAACTTTGGCAGCAAACTTTGGATTTTCTGGAACTACACTGGGCTTACTTCTCAATGCAACATGATAGTATGATAACCCAGGAAGGAATTCAAGCTAGAATTTTAACAAAATATGCAAGGATATTATACAAAAATAAGGGTAAAATCATGGTTCGTGAACATTTCTGGGCGGTGCACAATGGCTGCTGGAAATATGTTCTAAGTTACTGGTATGGATTTGCACAAATAATCACTGCAAGGAACCAAGGAAAGGAACTTCACATTGCCATCATAGGGACAATGCTAAGTTTGCAAGTTGATATGGACTACTCAGATATGGAGTTGGGCAATGCCTGCAAGCAGGGGCTAGTTTTTATGAATCATAGTCTTAGTGTTTTTATTGTGATACCAGTGATGAGTTCATTGCTCAACATTGGTAATAGGAATTATGTAATCGTCAAATTTTATTTCTTTCACCTCTTAAGACCTCCTAACAATATATTTTGTTTTCTCATTTTCTATATAAATAAAAACTAGCCCTAGGCACTACCTAGTGGATTTCTTACAAAAAAACCCTAAACTTAATTCTGCGCGCGCCTAGAGAGAGAAGCTCTGGCGATTTTTTGCGTCTTGGAGGTGACTAGAGAGAGAAAGTGCTTCAATAGCCGAGCCGGTCAGCGACCAGCCTGTTTTTACGGCTGGTTTGCCTCCCCCAAACTCTACAATACATCCTAATCCTACTCGACGACTGGTTTGCCTCCCCCAAACTCTACAACACATCCTAATCCTACTCCACAACCTTTGGATTACTCAAAGATATTAAAACCAAGTGCATTAAATACTACCATGCACGGGACGTGCTCATGTTCAAAAACTATCGAGCCAATTTCCATAAAATATGTTATGTATCTTCATGGGCAGCCATTAATCAAGTGGACAGAAGTAGAATTTGAAATAATGAACACCATCGAGGGATTACATTATGCAGTGCTGGGGAAATTTTCGTATGGTTGGCCAAAACTTTACGAAATTTGTAAGATTCTCCATGTCCAATGTGGAATAAAAGGTGAGTGCAATATTGGATTACTTAGGGATCGTCATGTTCGTATTAGACTAACACTGTTAGAGGACTATACTAATCTTACATCTAAAGGTGCATATTATTTGAAAGCTAAGAATGGATATGAGTACCACATGAGACCTTTGAACTATGATACAAAGTTTAAACTTGGAGAAGAAATACCAAGGGCATTGGCATAGATTTCTTTCCCAAATTTATTGCCTACTTTGTAAAAGAGTGCATGTTCTCGTTGGCTTCAGCTGTAGGAACACAATTGCATTTAGACATGACAATAATTAATAAAACTAGGCCAAGTTGTGCAAGAGTTAAAGTCCATGTGGACTTATTATCTGAGCTGCCAAAGAGAGTTCGTATGGATATTAAAGATGAGGCTACTGGGAGTGTTAGAACTTGATGGGTGAAGATACAGTATGACTACATTCCTAAATACTGTAGGGAATGCAAGCTGTAGGGACACAATGAGGAGACATGTTGGAGACTGCATCCAGAACTATTTGTGGACAATGAGAAAGACAAGCAAGTTAATACTACAAATGGTGATGATCAGAATAAGCAGAAAGGTCCATTGATGATCCTTGCAAGTGGAAAAGTGGTAGGGAATGTAGCAAAAAAATTGATAGGAAGTGAGAGATAATCGAGTGAAGCACAATACAAAACAAACTAATTTACAAGGTACTACTGGGAAAGAAATTGTCCCAGGTGTTGTTGTTTCTACACATCAAGTTCAAACTGCTAATAAATTTTGTGTATTGGAGGATGATGAGAGTGAAAAAGATAATAACAATCAGCTAGTTTTGGTGGATTCCAGTACTATTCAAAATATCCCAACACCCACTCCTAACAAATTGGGAGAAGCTTGAATTCAGCAGCACCTAAGTTTAATCCTAGGTCACCTGGGACTGGGGTAACTAAGGAGGTTACTGATACAAATAAAGAAAACAAGGATAAGGAGAAGGAACAACAAGCTTCGAAAGAAACCACAACTCAATGGGTGAATCGAACTTTTGCAGGCAACAATGTTACAATGAACCAGTCATGCCAAGAAATACCATCTCAGTCACTTGGCACAAATGCCATTGTTGAGCAGGAACAACTGAAAGAGAAAATTAACTTTTCAGGAGGAAGACTGTGGTGTGATCATATGGAAGATGATTCAAATGAAGGTGATTTATCTGAATGCTCGGATGAGGAGATTAATGAAGCAATTGATGCAGAAGAGGAGGAACAAGGAGAAAAAATCAGTGTTAATGGGAAAGGCAACAAAGGAGAGATGCAGGCAGGAGATAATTTGGAAAAAGGTAGTGATTTACCAGCTCAAATTGAAGGATCCAGTACCAAAATTTCTAAGATAAAACCTAACCCTAACCCTAATTCATCAATAGTACCCAATACATCCCTCATTGAACCAATTGATCCGGGCGATACTGGTGGTGGGGATAATCAGTTAATTGCAGTGTGATGGATATGATTGCGGCTCAAAAATTGATGGGGAAGACTGGAAATTCTATCTCAAGGATTGATCCAGTAGCTAAAACTGACGGACAAATTGTAAAAGAGCATGCAAACAAAAATTTGATTCCTAAAGTGAATAAGAATCAGATTATAACACCTGACCAACAAAAGGAAATGAAGGTTGATATAGAAGCTACAGGAAGAGACTTGGATACAGAATCAACTGTTCAAAATTGTAAGAATATAGCTAGGCAGGGATATCTATCTCCTAGGCATATGAAGAGAGGCAGATCCGCTGGTAGAGGAAGAAAGAAGTAGGTGATGGAGGTCCCTAATGTGCAGTAACCTGGGGTCCTAACAAGGAGAACTGTATCTAAATCCATTAATTATAGATGAATGCTCTTATATGGAGCATTATATCAGTAAACACACAAAGAGCCTTTGAAAGGCTCATCACAATGCATAGACAACATCATTTCCAATTTATTGGAATTATGGAACCAATGCATCAATCAAAGAAGATAGAAAGGTATAAAAGGCAGATTGGATTTGCACACGAAATTGTGAATACTTCAAATAAAATTGAGCTTTCATTGCTGAGAGATTTGATGTAACAGTGATGATTGACATGATGCATCATCTAACACTGAAGCTTTTTGACACTGAAGATCACAAGGAATTCATTCTTACCATTGTCTATGCCAAGTGTGATCATTGAGACAATTGAGTTATGGGATTCTTTGTACTATCTGGCTCAAGATATGACTACACCATGGTTGGTAGGGGGGTTTCAATGTTATTTGGGATGAGGAAGAGAAATTTGGAGGGCTGCCAGTTTACTTAAATGAAGTAGATGACTTCAAGCATTGTATAAACACTTGGAACCTTTCAGATCTTGGCTTTAAAGGAAGTATATTTACTTGGTGGAATGGACGAGTATAAGAAGTTTTCATTTTCAAGAGATTAGATAGAGTATTTGCAAACCTTGAACTCCAGCAGTTATGGCTAGGTTTGGAGATCACTCACTTGTCTAAGATTGGGTCTGACCATTGTCTATTGTTGATCACTTATAATCCTAATTCTGTCCTAATAAATAATATATTTAGATTTTTGAAAATTTTTGGATAAAACATGAGTAGTTCAAGACAGTGGCGAAGGAGAATTGACAAGCAGATTTCCAAGAAAATCCATTCATACTGTTCAATTACAAGATCAAAAGACTAAAGAAGGCATTATCCACACGGAGTAGGGAAACATTTGGGGACACTTTCCAAAAGATATCTAGTCTTGAGGAAGTGGTTAGGGTGCATGAAGCACAGTTTGAGCTGAACCCTACTTTGCAAAATAGGGAGAGACTTCAAAACGTGCAGGAATATTTGTTTAGATACTTAGCCTTGGAGGAGCAGTTCTGGAAACAAAAATCAGGAATGACATGGTTCAAAGATGGAGATAGGAATACAAAGTTCTTTCATGCAACATATAAATGGGAAGAGGAAGAGATTACAAATAAAGATAATCCAAAACAATGATTGTAATTGGATTGAAGATAGGGAAGCAATGGCTAATGAAGTAGTGAAGTTCTTTCAAGCACAATTTCATGAAGATGTAGTTTCTATAATATTTGGAATCATTGATCATGTGCCTCATATGGTGGATATGGAGCAGAATCAGGAATTACTAAAACAGCCTACTAGAGAAGAGGTGAAGCAGGCAGTTTATAGGCTTAATGGTGATAGTGTTGGAGGTCCTGATGGATTCAATGGCAGCTTCTTTCATTCTTGCTGGGACATAGTTGGTGATGATGTAGTGGAGATGGTGAAGGAATTATTCAATGGGAAGGAACTACCTACGTATATCACTCACACAAACCTACTTCTATTACCTAAGAAGAAGGAGGTGAACACTTTCTCAGATATGAGTCCTATCAGTCTCGGTAATTTCATAACAAAGTGTTCTACAAAGTCATACATAAGAGGTTAGTTGGCCTTCTGCCTAATCTAATTTCAGATGAGAATGGGGATTTGTGAAGGGTAGAAGCACTGTGGAGAATGTCCTGTTGACTTAGGAAATTATCACTGATATTAGATTGATAACTAAGGCATGTCCTAATGTGGTAATCAAGCTAGATATGACAAAGGCATATAACCGACTTTCATGGATCTTTCTGACCAAAGTTTTGAGGAAGATGGGCTTTGCTGAAAGGTTCATTGGTTGGGTATTTGGGATTATATCCAACAATTGGTATTCAGTACTTCTTAATGTGCAACCATATGGTTTTTTCAAGTCGACTAGAGGTGTTAAATAAGGAGATCATTTGTCTCCTACACTCTTCATTCTAGCAGCTAAGTCAATGTCAAGAGGATTGAATGCTCTCCATTTGAATCTATACTTTTGTGGATATGGTTTGCCTAAGTGGAGTCCTAAGATCAATCACTTGGGCTATGCAGATAACACGATTATGTTATCCTCATCAGATGCAACTTTACTACAGCTCATCATGGATGTTTTGACAGCTTATGAAGCAGCTTCAGGTCAGTTGATTAACAAAGCCATATTTGCCGTGTATATTCATCATCTCACCAATGAAACAGTGGTAAGGAAGGTGGAAAGGGTTACTGGTATTGGAATACAGGAGTTCCCATTCACTTATTTGGGATGTCTAATATTCTATGCTAGAAGGAAGATGGTATATTGTCAATGACTTATGAATAAAGTTCTTGATAAATTACAATCGTGGAAGGGCAAACTATTATCTATAAGAGGAAGGGCAGTATTGATCTATCATGTTTTTCAAAGCATGCCTATTCACCTATTGTCGGCATTCAATGCACCATCTTTTGTGATCAACAAATAACATAAACTCATGGCGAGATTTTTCTGGAGTAATTCAATAGAGGGGAGGAGTAGACATTGGGCTTCTTGGGACACGTTATGCTTTCCATATGAAGAGGGGCCAATGATTTAGATCACTTCATGATGTGTCTAAAGCCTATTTTGCAAGTTGTGGTGGAATTGTAGAACAAAACCATCTTTGTGGAGCTCATTCATGAGCCAAAAATACTGCAAGAAATTGAATCCTATTGTAGTTCCTTGGCGAGATGGTTCTCATGTGTGGAGGAAAATGCTAGAGTGTAGGGACTACATTGAGCACGAAATTGTATGGCAACCAAATATGGGATCATCCTTATTTTGGTTTAAAATTGGACTAGATTGGGTGCTCTATATTTCATTACTCAACCTGATTTTTTTTGTGATGAAACTGTCCAGAATGCTTGTGAAGTAGTTCAAGGTGGGAGATGGTATATACATAGGCTAACAGGTGCTAGTACCTGTGGAATTGGCTAACCATATTGTACAGAACATTAAGCCACCAGTGGATAACTTGGTACTGGACAAACCATATTGGATGCTTGAAACAAGGGGAGAGTTTAGTGTTAAATCTGCCTAGGAAACACTGTCCCATTTGTTTTTCAAATCCTATGCTGCCAGGAAAGTATGGTATATTCTTATCATGTGCAAGAATTAATGTTGAAGGATTGACCTTTCACCAAGGCTGTGGTGAAATGTTGGGCAGTACAAGTGATTCCAAGATTGTAACCAGTAATGCAGGATTTACCATCGATCATTGTTTGGGAGTTATGGAAAAGGAGAAATTGATATAAATATGGAGATGTAGTTTCAGTTAATAGGGTCATTTACCAACTATCTTCCACTCTTCAATATCTGGTAAAATTCAGAAAGCCAAGCTTCCAAAATGTTCCACATAAATGGCTAGATTTCATTCATATGATGGAACAATATACTCCTAAACTGAAGTTTACTAAGGTACTGTGGGAGTTTCCTGAACATTGTTGGATAAAAGTTAACACAGATGGGGCATCGAAAGGCAATCCAGGTAGGAGTTCTATTGGCTATGTGTCAAGGAATGAAGAAGGAAATTTTGTGTACGCATGTGGCAAGGAATATCATAAGGTACAAATACAGAAGCTGAGGTAGGAGCCATCTTAGAAGCATTGAGATATTGTGTGGAGCATGATTATGTTCTTATTTATGTGCATACTAATTCAATGCTTGTCAAGAATGTAATTCAAGGAGAGTGGAATGCACCATGGTCTGTGGCAGTGTATGTTGAGGAGATAAAGGAGCTTATGGAGAGATATCATTTGAAAATCTCACACACACTAAGAGAAGTTAACCAGTTGGCAGATCACATTGCCAACTTTCCTCTAGATACTGGCCCTATGGAATGTAACAGTTTTGGAGAGCTAGATGTCAAAGGGAGAAGAACTGTGAATAGTGATAAGTTACAATGACCATACCTAAGAATAAAGGTTGCAAGATTTTAGGAGGGGAGGAAAGGATTCACAGGAGAAAGTTGAAATCTGGAAACACCTTTGATGATCATACTCAAGTCCTTATGGAGGGACCATATTTTTTGCTAACCTAGTTTTCTTTTATGCATGAAATGTTACTGTAATCATGCCCTATACCTTGAACAACTCCCATATGGTGGTATTAGTAGTATGTACTCATTCCAATGGGAGGGAAGTAGGGGTAGGCACAAGCATGATGCTGGAGAATCAAAGAAAGCAGCTAGGTTGTTACGACTTTAATAGAGAACTTTGGCATGAGAATTTTCATTTTCACTATTCCATTATGTCAAGGAAAGTACTCAACCTAGATAACACTTGCAAAATACAAGCTGCTAAGGATAGAAACAAATACAAGAAGCAAACACTACCCCGATTTACATAGACGAGGCAGTGTATTTTAATGGATTGCACAGGTTACATGAGCTGGAAAACAAAGAGCTGTTGTACATCAATAACACTACTGATATGCAAAGAATATTCTATGGGAGGGGATTCACACTAAAAGTCAAGGATCGTGATGGAATTCTGGACGTAAGTAGCCGTAATCATAGCACTGCCCAGATTCATATGGACGAGGCACTGTTTTTCAATGGATTATATGGGCTACAAGAGTTGGACAACAAGGAGATTCTTATCATCATCACCACCTATGACACACTAGGAAAGTATTCTGGGAGGGGATCTACATTCAAAGGTAAGGATCATGAGCGAATTCTGGACGCAAGAAGGCATAGTCACCAGGAACATAAATTGTTGGACAGTTAAGAAAAGCTTAAATATGCAATGCTTGACTACATATTTGGATATGTCAGTTGTTTGCAGGTGTTCAATACATGAGAATGAACACTTTCATCAAAAGCATATAATCTCCATAAGATCTAAAATCACCATGAAGACGGGCCAATATGGCAAACTCAAATGCACTATTGTGAATCTTGCTATTTCTGTAATGTTCTTCGTTATTGTTTTAGCCACATTATAGTACATAATGTAATATCAATTTTTAGTACTCTACTCAAGATTGATAATAGGGAGTATGTTATTTCACTTGATAGGCAGCTGCGTTACTTAGACTCATTGAAATTATGTTTTATATTTGAGATATATAAAAACTAGCTCTAGCCACCTCGCCTAATGGATTCGCTTAACAAAAATAAACTTCGACGACAATTATGTTAAGATGAACTTTATATTGTTGAAAACAATCCTAGTCTAATACCCCACAAGTAATCCAAAAAATAAATCCCACGATAGTTAACCTACAAACCTACTAGATAATACGCTCTCTCCAAAACAAACGCTCTCTAGCCTCTCTGGTGATTTTTTGCGACAACTGGGCGATCAACATCTCCAACGTTGCCATGGCCGTCACAAACGATTGTTCAGCCTCCCCCTGCCATCGCCCCAACCCCTACTTCCCCAAACATTAATCAACAATCATTAGAATACTCAAAAATCCTAAAACCAAACACGCTCAATACTGCCATGCAAGAACGAACTGTTGCTGTTGTGGAACCAATCCCTCAACGATGTGCAATTGTTGTTAATGGGAAGCATATGGTTAAATCCACTTAAGCTGAAGTTGAACGTATGAACATGATAGAAGGCCTCCAATATGCTGTGGTATGTAAATTCCCGTATGGCTGGCCTGACCTACATGAATTACGTCGAATAATACCTACTCAATGTGGTATCAAGGGAGAATGCAACGTGGGATTTATTAGGGACATGCATGTGCTGGTGGGTCCGTCTCTATGGCAAGATTTTGTAGACTTTTCATCAGAAAGTATGTATTATGTTAAGGCCAAGGACGGATATCAATATCAGTTGAGGACGTTGATATATGATGCTAAATTCAGAGTTGGTGAGGAGACATCGAAAGTAATGGCATGGATATCTTTTCCTAATTTGCTGCCCGCATATTGCGTCAAAGAATTCTTATTTTCACTGGCTTCTGTTGTTGGTAAGCCATTACATCTTGATATGGCAACGATTAATAAAACTAGGCCAAGTTGTGCTCGGGTTAAAGTGTTTGTCGATCTTCTAGCAGACTTGCCTAAGAAGGTTCGTATGGATATCGAGAATGAGGTAAATGGGAAGGTAAGAACAGAATGGGTGAATATTAAATACGATTACCTTCCCAAATATTGTAAAGAATGCAAGCTTCAAGGCCATTACATGATTCACTGTTGGAAAATTTCACCCAGAGTTAATGGATAACAGGACAGTTGATAACCAAGCATTGGAGAATGAAGGAGTCGAAGGTAACAAGCAGAAGGGAAAAAAATATGCACCATTGATGATTCTGTCCAGCGGAAAAGGTAGTAGGCAATGTAGTTGGTAATGCAAAGGAGCAGTGGAAATAAATCAAGGATAATAGAGTTAGGACTGTGGCTAATCAAATGCAGAACAAAGAGCTACTGGATAGGAAATTGTTCCAGTGCAACAAACCAATGGAGGTAATAGTACTACTAATGCAGGACACTCAACTGGGTAAACAATCAGTTGCAAGTGGGAAACAAATTTGCAGTTTTGGAGGTAGGAGAAGAAGAGATAGAAAATAATAATCAACTGGCACTTGTAGAGAATCAGCCAAGTCCTGAGAGTCCAACTACTGGATAGCAAAGAGTGCTACAACATGAAAAAAGAAAATGGCACCAAGACTGGAACACTAATCCTGCAGCACTAGTTTTTAATCCAAATTCAACTGGAATTGGATCCACCAATGCAGGGGCAGACACTACTGGAAAAGGTCAAGAAGAAACAAAGGAAAAGGAGTCAACAGCTCAGTGGGTGCAGAGAACTTTCAATGAGAAAATAGTTCACAAGACAGTGGATGTTAATACTTCATGCCAGGACATTCCCTCACATGATACTATGGTGGACAAGGAACTAGCAAAAATACCTGCTAGTAAATCAGCAGGAGACAAAGATAAAAGTATTTTTCCAAAGGTGAATGAAAGAGTACAATGGAGTGGGGGCAGGCTATGGTCTAATCAAATAGAAAGGGATTCTGATGAAGGAGAAGTTCCTGAAGGAGCACCTTTCGAAGAAGAACCAATAAGGGATAATCAAGAGGTAGATGAACAAAGAGTAAATAGGGACCCCATTATGGAAACTAATGATGCAATGGAGGAGAATAGAAGCAGCACAATTAAAGGAATCAAAGAACAGGAAGCTGACAAGTTGAAACAAATTGCTGCAGGGAATGAAGGTCTACACACTGATAATCCAGAAGGGAGAGATGCTGATGCAATAGATCCAGGAGGAACTGGAGGTTTGATAAAAAAAAGGAGGAAAACGATGTGCAGAACGTTACTAAGAAACCTCTAGTTAATCCATAAAACACTGTCACTTTGGAACTCAAACATTTAAAGGCTCAGAAAAAGGGTGATGATCAAGCTGTAATACCAAGCATTAAGAATCAAAAGGCAATGGTTGTTGTTATAGTCAATGAAAACAATGATGCTGATGATGAACTTGAGAGAATTGGTTAGGATATGGATCAAGAGTCTACTACCCAGAATTTTCTTAATGCAACAAGACAAGAAGATCTCTCACCAAGGCAAATTGAGAAAGGAAAATCTGCATTAAAAGGGAGGAAAAAGCACTAGAAAGACAACACTTCAACTCACACAGTTGGGGTACAAACTAGGAGAACTCTGACTAAATCAACTAATCAATAATGGATGCTCTAATCTGGAATATAAGATCTGTAAACACTCAGCAAGCATTTGAGAGACTTATCAAAATGCATAGGAAGCATCATTTTGAATTTATTGAGATAATGGAACCTAAGCAACAAGCAAGAAAACTTGAGAGATATAGAAGTAGAATTGGATTTGCGCAGGCAATTTCAAATGTCTCAAACAAGATATGGGCATTCATAGATGAGGTTTTTGAAGTTACAGTGATGTATAACATGGTACAACAATTAACTCTTAAACTTTCCCATACAGAATCACATATGGAATTGGTTTTAACACTGGTGTATGCGAAATGTGATATCATTGAAAGGATAGAATTATGGGATTCATTGTATGCAATGGCAAGGGATATGACTATACCATGGCTTGTAGGTGGAGACTTTAACCTCATATGGGATGAATAAGAGAAGTTTGGGGGTTTTCCAGTGTCTTTGAATGAAATTGACGACTTTAGACACTGCATTACTACTTGCAATATAACAGATCTTGGATTCAAAGGCAGTATTTTTACTTGGTGGAATGGTAGAGTAGAAGAGGATTGCATTTTTAAAAGTCTTGACAGATGCCCAGCAAATGATGTTTTTCAGCAAACCTTTCCAGGAAATGAGGTAACTCACCTGCCCAAAATTGGATTGGATCACTGCCCTATGTTGTTGAAGTGTAATATTGAGGTAGCTCCAATAAAAAAAACCTTTTAGATTCCTTAATTTCTGGACACAACATGAATAGTTTAAACAAGTAGTAAAAGAGAATTGGCATGCTGACTTTTGTGCAAGCCCATTTGTGATATTCAATCACAAACTAAAGAAGCTTAAAAAGGCATTGTCAATCTGGAGTCGTGCAACATATGGAGACATATTCCAGAAGATTGCAAGCTTAGAACAAGTTGTGATGGTACATGAAGCACAATTTGAGACATATCCAACAAAGATGAGCAGAGAGAGGTTGCAACGAGTACAAGTAGAACTAAACAAATTTCTTGCGTTGGAGAAGCATTACTGGAAACAAAAATCTGGTATGAACTGGTTTAAAGATGGAGATAGAAATACCAAATTCTTCTATGCTCATGTACAAGGAAGAAGAAAGAGGCCGCAACTTCACAGAATTCAGAACAGTTTTGGCAATTGGATTGAAGAGGATGAGGAGATTGTTACTGAAGAAGTTAAGTTCTATGATGAGCAATTCATAGAAACCAATATTCCTACTTCCTTTGACATAATAAATCATACTCCTCCGTTGCTCAACATGGAATAAAACTTAGATATAATGAAGCAACCAACAAAGGAAGAGGTTAAAAATGCAGTATTTGGATTAAATGGAGACAGTGCAGGAGGTCCAGCCGGATTTACGGGATGTTTTTACCAATCATGTTGGGATATAATAGGGGATCATGCGTTTGATATGGTAAGAGCATGCTTCAATGGTTATGAGATTCCAAAGTGTATCAACACACTAATCTTGTGTTGTTTCCTAAGAAGAAAGAGGTGATTTCTTTCTCTGATCTAAGGTCAATAAGCCTTAGAAATTTTTCAAACAAGGTAATTTCGAGGGTGATTCATGAAAGACTGGTGGGACTGCTACCAAACATCATATCTGAGGAGCAAGCTGGATTCGTAAAGGGAAGGAGCATGGTTGAAAACATACTGCTCACATAGGAGATAATCACTGACATTAGACTTAGGACTAAAGTTTGTCCAAATGTAGTGATAAATCTCGACATGACCAAGGCATACGATAGATTTTCATGGATTTTTCTGACAAAAGTGCTTAGGAGGATGGGATTCTCAGAAAGATTTATTGGTGTAGTGTATGGAATTGTCTCTAATGACTGGTATTCAATTCTGATCAATGGCCAAGCACATGGATTTTTTAAGTCATCAAAAGGAGTAAGGCAGGGAGATCCATTATCGCCTACATTATTCATCTTGGTTGCAGAAGCATTATCGAGGGGCTTAAAAGAATTGCATCTCAATATCTATTTTCTGTGGATTTGGAATTCCTAAATGGAGTCCTAAAATTAATCACTTGTCCTATGCGGATGACACCATCATATTTTCTTCATCGGATGCTACATCATTGAGGCTCATCATGGAGGTGCTGAGTGCATACGAAGCTGCATCTGGGCAGCTTGTAAACAAGAGCAAATCGACAGTATATATGCACCATTTAATATATGTGGACATTTCTAATAAGGTGGAGAGAATAACTGGAATCAGCAAAAGCAATTTCCTCTTATGTACCTAGGTTTTCCTATTTTTTATGCTAGAAGAAAATTAGACTACTACCAAGGTCTAATCCCTAAAATCATGGACAAACTACACGGTTGGAAAGGGAAGCTGCTTTCAATAGGTGGCAGAGCTGTTCTTATTAATCATGTTCTCCAGCGTATGCCACTTCATTTACTATCAGTTATAAATCCTCAAAACAATGTCATAAATAAGCTTCACAAAATATTTGCGCAATTCTTCTAGAGCAGCTCAATTGGTGGCACTAGCAGACATTGGGCTTCATGGAGTACTTTGTGTATGCCATATGAGGAAGGGGGGATTGAATTTAGGTCATTACATGTTATATCAAAGTCATTATTCTGCAAATTATGGTGGAACTACAGAACAAAGCCATGTTTGTAGAGTTCATTCATGAGCCTAAAATACTGTAAAAAGATGAATTTAGTGATTGTCCCATGGAGAGATGGATCATATTTTTGGCGAAATATGTTGGAGTGTAGAGACTTAGTAGAGCACTAAATAATGTGGTTACCAAAAATGGGATCTTCTTTATTTTGGTATGATAATTGGACTGGCTTAGTTGGAATCGATGAAACAGTCCATAATGTATATGATGTCCTCCAGGAAGGAGAATGGAATTCTAATAGACTAATGGACATCCTTCCAGAGGAGTTTGCAATGCATATTATTGGAAAAATAAAACCTTCAACTCAACATGATACATTGGATGTGCCATTCTGGATGCTTGAGAACAGAGGACATTTTAGTGTTAAGACAACTTGGGATTATCTGAGAAAGTGAGATGAACCAAGAGGAGCGTACAAGATGATTTAGGTGAAGGGCTTGCCATTCAAAATTTCTTTCTTCATATGGAAGGTGTGGAAATCAAAGTTGCCACTCCATGACTTCATGAGGAGATTGGGCTATTTTGTGCCTTTCAAATGTTGGTGTTGTACTCAACCTAAGGAAGAATCCCTACAACATCTATTCTTCACATCATAAAAAACAATATGGAAATACTTCTTGTTGAGAGCGGATTGCACTAGAAGGCTTGACTTTGCATCAACCAATAACAAAATGTTGGACAGCTAAGGTAGTCCCTAGACTCAAGCCTATAATGAAAGCATTGCCATTGTTGATACCCAATTTTTTCTCAAATTATTTTCAAACTTATATATATACTTTCAAAATCACTCCTTATAGTAACTGGTATTTTCTCACAGTTTTTCGTATTTTTATCAAATTATTTTCCTGTTTATTTAATACTTTATATTTCATAATTATTCATAAATTTTATAATTTCAAATTATTTTCTTACTCACCATGTTATTTATATCCTATTTAATTCCCTTAGGATTTTATTATTTCACAAACTAGCCAATATTGGCATCATTTAGTTAATTTCAGCAGTTCTGCAATTATAGCACAAATGTGCATTTATACCATTTTAAAATCAATGAATGATCATTTATAATTTTTATATCTTAGTAAATCGTCTTAATTTCATTTATTTGGTCTCAATTCATTTTTACACAATTATTAGCTATTTTATTAATTAATTATCTTATTTAATTAGGTATTTAACGTTTAGCCTATTTCTATTTAAATTATAACCAGTTTTAAACCCAACCCACCTGACCCAAAACCCCTTAACCAACCCAGCCCAAAACTGGCCCAACCCCACACTTAATCTGAACCGTTGATCAAATGAGATCAACGGTCCAGATCAGGGTTACCATAATTAAACCTAATCACTATCCCCCTCCGAGCCCTCATTCTCTCAACACTCACTCTCTATATCTCTCTTTGTTATGCTCTAAGTTCTCTCTAGAAGCCTCATTTGGCTTCTCTTCTCCGATAGAGTCCAGTCATCTTCTACGACTGGTTCTCTCACTAGAAACCATGGCTCCTCATCGTCTCATGGCTATTTTTCCACTTTGCACCAGTCCAATGATGCTCTGGGGATCTCAGGCAAACCTGGAGCGGTCCAACTCATTTCCATGGTCCCATTCAACTTTTCGGCCTCCCCGGCCGTTTGAGTAAGTTTACAACCTGTTCCGACTTAGGTCTGTGCCGTCTTTGAGGTTCTTCTTACTTCTCTGGGTTCCACGAAACCCTAACCTTATATCTTTCGATTTATTCTAGATCTACTTTAGATTTATAGTATTACGAAGCTTTTCTATGTTTTTCCCTAAAAACTTTCATCTTTAAACGATCTTTCAATTTTTAAAACTAGGGTATCACAAACCCCTTTCAAAAATCGGTTTCTTCTACTTCTGGTTTGATGTTATTCTATGTTTTTCTTTGTTAATACGTTTTGATTCAAAGCGTCTTACGGAAAATCCCAATTTTTAGGTTTTTTAGTCCGTCTTGTTTTCTATGTTTAGCCAATCTGTATACTTCTTCTAGGCTCTCTATGTGCTCTATGTTTCTTACTCTATTCATGGTTAGGGTTCCTGATACCCTCTACTGACTCTGTGATGTTTTCTTTGAACCTATGATTCTGTATGTTCTGTACCGATTTTTTCAAATTGCTTCCCTTGATTGTGTGATACTTTCCTTGATTATGCCTGATTCCCTATGATTTCAATTACAGTCGAGATTCCCTCGACTAATTTTCAGAATAAACCCATGCTTTGTTTTGTGAATATGCTATCAGTATGTACTTTCCTTAATTACGTGTTATGAACCTGGTCTTTATTACACATTCCATGTTTTTACTACCCCCGTTATGGTAAGATCACTCTAGTTGATTCCTTTCCTTTGTTTAACTCTGATTTGCCCGTTTGAACTTGACTCCCTAATTAAAGAGAGTCCAGGCCTTTAATTGATATTGATTAGTTATTATTTCCATAATTATGTTAGACTAATTATTCCTTACCTTATTTTCTCTACTCGTTTACAGAATTATAAACACCCTAATCTCTTTAGAATAACATAACCAATAGATACACGAACACTTGTGGTTAAAAAGTTATATCTCTTACACAAAATCTCTCTGCTATGTTACTTCAAGTGTTACTTGCTACTATTTATGTGTTAGCCAGCTGCAAGCCAAGGCTGACAATCATGTTATTGCTCTGCTGCTATCCCGTTCTATTGCATCTACACACTACTACTCTGTTGTCCTTCGCGTTACTGCTCTTCATTCTGCATTCATTCTTTCATTCAAAACTGGTATGTTTCTAGTTTAAGTTTATAGCATCCAACTCAACATGTTTCTCACGTATGCTTGTCTATGTGATTCCCCTTTCCCTTTAGTCTAACATGTCTATTGGTTTCCCTTATATGTTTCCATCATGAATCTGCCTGACTCCCAACACTATGAGCATGCACCTCCTAATACTTAGTTATTATGTAAATCCTAATCCTGGACCTAATATGTGAGTCTGTTTGACACCCCTCAATCTGATGCTGTTAGATTCCTGGCATGAACATTCTGTGATAACTAGACTGCGATTGTTTAGACCATATAACACAAGACTAAGGACTATTTGTGTGCAAGTCTACCTCTACTATGTGACTTATTTGTCCCATAGTCCCCCTATCTATGTTTGTGTTTTCTTCCTAAACCATGTATGTTCTGGGTTGCTGATTGTCCTGTTTCTTTCTTCTGCAAACCAGTTTTCATAAAACAAACTCTCATGTTGAAATCTGAAGCTATTTTTCAAAACAGTTATTTCCAAAAGCTACTTTTCAAACTCAACTCTTTTCTAAACTATAGGCACATCTCACTAATCTTAGCTCTAAGTTCAATCCCCTTCGTGTAAGCACTGCCTTGGGGACCATTTGAGTACCCATTGAACTCTGACACACAAGGATGGAATTCCACACTACACTTATTCATTCCTGGCTAGGGTACTTGGGTGTGAGCACTGCCTGGGGTCTTCTGAGATCGATAGGAACTCCGATGCACCTGGATTACAAAAGGTCATGGCATATGGCATTGTTGGATCTGAGGACTTGGGCCTACTGTTAGGCCTTCTATAGTCTAACTTCTTAATTTCCTTATTTATGGAGTTTGTGCAAGGCTGGTATGTAATAATTAATTGTAAAAAAATGGTTTTGGGCTGGATAGTGAAATGGGCGGGGTTGTGAATGCTTAGTATAATTATGGGAAGAAACCATGTTATAGGATTTATTTTGTATATGTGTGCAATAGCTACCATTCTTAGGAATACTTGCCATGCATGCATTAGAAAACATGTTTTAGGCCCGTTTATCTCAGCATCTTTGTCATACTCATGCCTCACTTAGAAATCCTGTTCATAGTTAAATAACTATAAAACGGTTGTTATAATGTCACCGTCTCTGCATATTCACGATCACCATGTCTAGAAATCCTGTTTTAGGTTAAAAACATTAATCGTCAATGTTTGCATTAGAGATCATGTTACCCTAGGAATTCATTCTCAGCATGATCATATTACCTAAGCCAAAGTCATGTGTTAAGGACATATTGCTATTTGCATTAGAAATCATGTGCTAGGTTCAACAACTTAACTATGCTTATGTATTTCCTGTTTCGAGTCAAAAGATGTGTTAATAAGTAAATTCCGCCCTAAATAATAATAGATTCTGATTTCTGAAAACGTTTGTGCATTTAGAAAAAGCATGCATAGGTTTGCATTATTCCACACCCTATATGCATTTAGATATCCTGTTTTGTAGGACACTGCATTCACATTAGTTTAAATACTCACTCCTTTACCACGATTAAGTCTAAACAGGATAACTGGAGTCTGTTAAACCCACCTAGGCAAGCCTTAGGCATTAAGTTTTATTAAAACTGGGAAAACCGCCTCTTCATATTGTTTGGCTAATTCCAAATCATAATTCATAGTCTAGAACTGGTAAAAAGATTTCTTTCGAAACTCAGTAATCAGGCTTCCCCATTACTGTATTCTCACTTAGACATCCTGCCTTAGGTTCTGAAATTCAAGACCTCTTTGTGTTTGAGTCGTGCTAGTTATGTGTATTAATTTGTGGAGGGATTCATGAGCCCATATCGGCTCCTGTGTGTCCCCTATACTTGCAGACCTACATGTTTTATTTGTCGCTTAAAATTCTTCCTTTAAACCTAGGGATTCTGCCTAGTACCTACCCTTTAGGATAGTAGTCCTAACTTCCTCCAGGACTGATAAGATGGGACGGGTAATAACATGCAATAGAATCCGTGACCAACACACGCTTTAATTACCTTCACGGGGTGGGAAGGGTAGAATATGGATATGATGACCGATGCGCTAATACCACGTGTAGCCCCTATTCGAGGATTGATTACCGGGTATTGCATTGATGTGATCCGTATTACTTTAAACCTAGGATTTTTTCTCAAATGTTTACTTCTAGTTTATTTTAAACTTTCAATAAAACTCCAATACTTGTTTATCCCCTCTTATGTAAGCCTTGCTTGTTATTTGCTTATTGTCTGAATTCACGAAACCATTTGGCCGGGACCCACAGTTGTGCATCCTGAGGGGTGCCTAACACCTTCCCCTTAGGATAACTTCAAGCCCTTACTCAATCTCTAGTAATGCAAACTAGTTCATAAGTTAACTACTCAAGGTGCCCTAACGCACCATAAAAATCGTTAGGTGGCGACTCTTCCTTTAAATTCTTCCTTCCAAAGTAGATTTTCCCAAAAATGTCCTGAACCCGATCTCTGCGAGGAAAGAAGGAGGCGCGATAGCATGGCGACTCTGCTGGAGATTATAGGCTCTTACCGTTTCAAATTGTTTCGTGAATCTATGTCTTTATTTTTAAATACTTGCGCCCTTTCCTATTCCCTTTGCATGCGATTAATTGTTTACTTCGAGTATTTATTTTTTCAAAATGTAACAGACATGTCTCTTTGTTTCCTTTTTGTAACTGCTTTACATCATTATTATTGTTCTTACCACTTTCTTTAACGTGCAAATACGTGACAACTTGTTTTAAATACTTATTGCATAAATCATGTTCAACATCATACTCCACTCGTGCCAAACAAAGTACTATAGTAACGCTTGATGAGTGGTTGCGATTTTGCTATATTATTACCCCCCTAAATTCGGAAAGGCTTATTAGTGGTAAAACCAGTCGATCAGCGGTGTAGTCGACGTTTCCATGCCTTTCCCCTATAAGTTGTCCGCTCAAAGGTACCAGTCCAAAACCACATAAAAACCTTACTCTGTCGAACTGTTCCGTGCATCATGGTCAAACCTAGTCAAAGCTAAAGTGTTTTCCGCACGATAGCTTTTAAGATAGCCTTATCCAAAAGTCCACTGGGTTTCCCTGAACCCAAACGGACGCCCTCACGTTCTATGCATTTATTTGGAGAACTAAATGTTTCTTGCTAATTATTAACGTTAAATAGTCGAGTCCGGTGGGGGTAAGGGCCTAATCTATTTGTTTTGCAAAAAAAAAAAATTAGGCACGAAGTCCCCAGATTCGGCATGGTCTCCAACATTCACCCAAAATTGCTAAGTTGGTGGGAGGATTTACACTCTAGAGACAAAGCTATTGTCAAGAAACATTTGGGTAATCTACCATCACTTCTGGAAATCCAGCCTAACAAAATGATAGTAGAGGCTGCTACCCTATTCGGGGATCGCAAAAGGTCTGTGTTCCGTTTTGGGAGCAACGAAATGGCACCGTTGATAGAAGAGATAGGAGGGTTGGCTAACCTAGTATGGGAAACACCGGGTTTGCTGATGCCTGAGAACCGCACAGGCAGAAGTTTCCTCAAAATGATGGGTCTGAAAAAGGACGTGGAGTTGATATGTCTAGAGGATTCGGACATTCCTTTTGATTACCTGTATGAACGGTATGGATACAACAAATCATACCGTACCTACCATGACGAGTTCACTATCACCTCTCTGGGAAACGTCCATCACCGAGCGTTCGTGTTTATGGTCTGCTTTTTGGGATTGATCATGTTCCCGATGAAGAAAGACAGATCCATACCAGGTTAGCTATGGTAAATAAGACCGTAATGGAAGTGTTAAATGGGCATATTTTAGCATTGTGCCAATGATCGTTGCAGATATGTACCGGGCTTTAGAAAAATGTCAACAAGGACCAAAACATTTCGAAGGTTGCAATTTGTTACTTCAATTCTGGCTTGTAGAACATATCCAAAAAGAGGAATATCGACAGGACATCCACCGATGAATGTGGGATGACCACATCGCTTTCCATCACCCAAAGCGAATGAACTATATCCCTGACATGTTAGCTCAACCTGAGGACGCCGAAGGATGGGTCAAGCTCTTTGATAACCTGACTGAAGAACGAGTTGAGTGGATGTTCGAATGGTTTCCAGTAGATGAGTTCATCATTCGATCCCGAGACGCATCGTTTCTGGTATTTATTGGTCTAAGAGGGACCTACCCTTACGTCCCTCTTCGAGTTATGAGGCAGGCAGGAAAGAAACAAGTCATCTCTAGGGTCGAGAACATGAGCCATCTCCGAGCCGACTTTCAAAACAATGACAGTCCTCACAGGTGCCAAGCTCAGCACCTATGGCATTACAAGGTTATACTCGAGAAAGACACCATCGAGCTAGACAGGTATCATGCCGATTATACCCAATTCTATCTGCGTTGGTTAGAAGAAGATCTGGGTGGTCAGAGCAAGCCAGGGTACGTCCGAGGTCATAGGGTTGTAGATGAAAGGGATGAAGCACAAGTCAAGTTCAACCAGTTGTGTAAAAGGATCTGGGACAACGAGGATGATCACCACAAGATACATAAGTCTAATAAAAGACTGATCGGGGAATGGAAGGACATGGCTATTAGTGTCAACAAAAGGCTGGGATATTTGGAACGAGGTATAATCGATTTAGAAGAAAAGTTCATCAAAAGGGTTGAAGATTGTCAAAAGGATGAGGAAGCTGCAGGGGGATATTTAGCCAGAACTTATCTGCTGATGGGACTTCGCGAGCTGGGAAGGCTGTTAGAAGAAAGCAGAAATGCCGAATCTAGGGAAGGTCTTTCTGGGACCAAATAGATAGGGATGTCTTTATTTTTTCAAACAATTTAATAAGGCCAATGGCCATTATTGATTTTTATTTTTCGTCTGTAGTTTTAGGATTCGTCTATTTTTCTTATCAATAAAATGAGGCATTTAGCATTTTAATTCTCCAAATCAATTTATCGCTAGGCCTACCTCAGGCACAAAGAGGTCCCCAACTTAGGACACTCTTTCATTTCCGCAAGTACTGCAATATTCTCTTCATAATCCTCACTGACTTGGTTACCTTTTGTTTCTATTTTTTCCTTACTCCCCTCCCTAAAGGTTAGTTCGTACATTCTGGCATCATCAGCCTATCGCACCAGATCCAAGGGCCCTCCACCTACTCCTCCCCCTATCCTCGAGGGGGAGGGGGAGGAAGGCCCTTCCATACAAACTGTGATCAAGGGGGCATATCTCAAGAACTGGTCTATCAAGACAACTAGAGTCGGACGAGCCTCAAGGTAGCAAGGCTAAAACAAGCATTATTTATTGTTTTATTCACTAAATGATTTTCCTACATTTGTTTTTAATTTCTGCAATAAAGATCTTCAATGATCAAAATAGTTATTCAATAAGCATCTTCTAAATCTCTTACGAAATCCAATATTTATTGCTATTGTTTTCCCTCATTACTTTATTTATACAACATTACTATTACTTGTCTTGATGAACCGATGACTGTGACATGCAATGAGACAACGCAACAAGCAGACATTGATTCAGATGAAGACGACATACCTGACAAGATTGTCAAGGAAGTTGAGAACTTTGAGAACAGACCTAAGTCCAACCTAGATGAGACCAAAGTTATCAACTTGGGAGATTCAGAAAACGTCAAGGAAACTCGTATCAGCACTCATTTGTCACCATCAGAGAAGAAAGAATACACGGAGTTTCTCAGAGAGTATGAGGATGTGTTTGCATGGTCGTAAGATGACATGACTGGTCTAAGTACGTCTATTGTGGCTCACAAACTGCCAATCAATCCAACATGTCCGCTAGTGAAACAAAAGCTCAGAAAGTTCAAACCCGACATGAGTTTGAAAATCAAAGAAGAGGTTACCAAGCAGATCAACGCCAAAGTCCTCCAGGTAGTGGAGTATCCGACATGGTTAGCTAACATTGTACCAGTGCCGAAGAAGGACGGAAAGGTCAGAGTCTGCGTCGACTACCGGGATCTCAACCGGGCCAGTCCGAAAGACGACTTCCTCTTGCCAAACATACACATTCTGATTGACAACTGTGCCAAGCATAAATTGCAGTCCTTTGTGGATTGCTTCGCCAGATATCACCAGATTTGGATGGATGAGTAAGATGCTGAGAAAACGGCGTTCATTACGCCGTGGGGAGTGTATTGTTACAAGATGATGCCATTTGGTCTAAAGAATGCAGGGGTCACTTACATAAGGGCCATGACCACCATATTCCATGACATGATTCACAAAGAGATCGAGGTGTACGTAGATGACGCCATTATCAAATCAAAGAAAGCTGCTAATCACATGGATTTGGGGAAATTCTTCAATCGGTTACGAAAATACAATCTGAAACTAAACTCCGGGAAGTGTGCATTCGGGGTTCCTATTGGGAAGTTGCTGGGATTTATTGTAAGCCGCCGGGGAATAGAGTTGGATCCATCCAAGGTCAAAGCCATTCAAGAGTTTCCATCACCAAGTAACAAGAAAGATGTGATGATCTTCTTGGGGAGGCTTAATTACATCACCCGGTTTATAGCACAGTCTACATTCATTTGTGAGTCGATCTTCAAGATGATGAAGAAGGATGCCGCAACTAAGTGGACCGAGGATTGTCAAAGGGATTTCGACGGAATCAAGGAATACCTCTTAACACAGCCGATTCTGGTATAACCTGAGCCAGGTAGACCTCTGTTACTCTACCTTGCAGTGCTAGATAGAGGTTTCGCTTGCGTTCTTGGGCAACATGATGGAACGGGAAGGAAAGAACAAGATATTTATTATCTCAACAAGAAATTCACTCCGTATGACGCCCGGTATTCTTTATTGGAACGCACTTGTTGTGCTTTGACCTGGGTCGCACAGAAGCTGAGGCACTACTTCTATGCCTACACAACATATCTCATATCAAGGATGAATACATTGAAGTATATCTTTCAGAAGCCCGTGCCCACTGACAAGCTAGCCAAGTGGCAGATCCTGCTGAGTGAATTCGACATTGTTTACATGACTCAGAAGGCAGTTAAAGGACAAGCTCTGGCAAACCATCTTGCTGAGAATCTCATAGACGGAGAATACGAACCCCTGAAAACATATTTTCCTGATGAAGAGGTATCATCGTAGGAGAAAATATTGCAGAATCCTACGACGGTTGGAGGATGTTCTTTGATGGAGCAGCAAACTTCAAAGGAATTGGTATTGGAGCAGTACTAGTATCAGAGACCGGTCAGCACTATCCAGTATCCACCAAACTCAGGTTCCCTTGCACTAACAATATGGCCGAATACGAAGCCTACATCTTGAGACTCAACATGGCTATTGACATGAACGTCCAGGAGCTGTTAGTGATTGGTGATTCAGACTTATTGGTACATCAGGTACAGGGAGAATGGGCAACCAAGAATTCTAAGATATTACCCTATTTGCATCACGTTCAGGAGTTGAGAAAGAGGTTCACAAAGATAGAGTTCAGGCATGTCCCCAGAATCCAGAACGAGTTCGCCGATGCTTTGGCTACTTTGTCATCTATGATTTAGCATCCAGACATGAACTTCATTGATCCTATTCCGGTGAAAATCCACAATCAGCCAACTTATTATGCCTATGTTAAAGAGGAAGCAGATGAAAATCCTTGGTTTCATGACATCAAAGAGTATTTGGCAAAAGAAGATTACCCAGAGCTTGCGAATCCCACTCAAAAATGCACGCTTCGAAGGTTGTATAACAATTTCTTTCACAGCGGAGGAATCTTGTATAGGAGGACTCCCGATTTGGGTTTGCTAAGGTGCGTCGACGCAGAAGAAGCATCAAGATTATTGAAAGAAGTCCATGCTGGGACCTGCGGCCGCATATGAACGGTTTTGTTCTGGCAAAGAAGATACTCCGAGTTGGTTACTTTTGGATGACTATGGAAACGGACTGCATCCAGTATGTTCGTAAATGCCACCATTGTCAGATACATGGAGATATGATAAAGGTACCTCCCAGTGAGCTTAATGCCACAAGTTCACGCTGGTTGTTCGTCGCCTGGGGCATGGATGTCATTGGACCAATCGAGCTTGCCGCCTCTAACGGACACAAGTTTATTCTGGTCGCCATTGATTACTTTACCAAAATGGGTCGAAGCAGCCTCCTACAAAGCAGTTACCAAGAAAGTTGTGGCCGATTTCGTCTGCGGCCGCCTTATTTGTCGATTCGGAGTTCCAGAGTCAATCATCACCGATAATGGTTCTAATCTCAATAGTGACTTGATGAAAGCCATGTGTGAAACCTTCAACATCAAACACAAGAATTCCACAACTTACAGACCTCAGATGAATGGGTCGCCAACAAAAACATCAAGACGATACTAAGAAAGATGATAGAAAGGCACAAAAAGTGGCACGAGAAGTTATCATTTGCCTTATTGGGATATCGCGTCATAGTCCGCACATCAACCGGGGAAACTCCATATATGCTGGTCTACGGTACAGAGGCTGTAATTCCTGCCGAAGTGGAGATCCCATCTCTGAGAATTATACAAGAAGCTGAACTCAGCAATGCAGAGTGGGTAAAGAGCCGTTATGAGCAGCTAGCCCTCATAGATGGAAAAAGAATGAATGCAGTTTGTCATGGTCAACTATATCAAAATAGAATGGCCAAAGCCTTCAACAAGAAAGTCAAGCCAAGACGATTTACATCAGGGAAGCTGGTGTTAAAGAAAATCTTTCCACATCAAGATGAAGCCAAGGGTAAGTTCTCTCCCAACTGGCAAGGTCCGTACATGGTTCATAGGGTACTGACAGGAGGAGCACTTATACTCGCAGAAATGGACAGAGAAGTCTGGCCCAAGCCAATAAATTCATATGCAATCAAGCGTTACTATTTGTAATCTTTATGTTTTCTCAATGATGTAAATTGAACTACGACTGACATGATTCCCGTTTAAGAGGGGATACGTAGGAAGCCCTATGGGTTCGGTCACAATTCAATAAAAATCTATTTTTCTTCATAATTGGAAATTGGGGCAGAACCCTCAAAATTTCGAAGCAAGCGGTAGGCCAGAAGTATTCACCCAGCCAACTGGGGCAGAATTTTGAGGAGGACCCTCAAAATTCCGAAGCAAGTTTAGCCAGTCGGCACGAACAGCAGTCAGAGGTGTCCACCCAGTAAGCTGGGGAAGAATTTTGAGGGAGGTCCTCAAAATTCCACAGCAGGAGAGGTTGCAATGTCTCAAACCGTGTCATGTCGTCGGTTCATCTAAAACTATTTTAGATTATATATTATACTTTTACAAAATCATGCATATTTATTTTTCTGAAACAGCTTGTTTAGCGAACGCTACTCCAATGATGCGAACAGTATCATGATCAAGTAGACGAGCCAAGCAGAGCCAGCGGGAATGCGAACTAACCTTCCCCTTTACAAAACTCACGATCTTTCTTTGGGTGCAGTCACAAATTGTAGAAGCCCCAAAACATACTATCCGCTCAAAGGACTGACATCGCATACGCCAACATTTATTATCGGCACAAACAATGCTTCATCATCACAATGCTCTACCGCACTTAACGCCAGCTAAGAATTTCTGTTGTCGTTCCTTTAAATCTTGCATAAGGCTACTATTCTTCCTTCCGAGGTTAAGCTCTACCTCCATCTGCATTTTATTTCCTGCATAAGGCTACCATTCTGCCTTTCGAGGTTAAGCTCTACCTCCATCTGCATTTTTTATTTCCCGCATTGCAGAAGGCTACCATTCTGCCTTTCGAGGTTAAAGCTCTACCTCCATCTGCATTTTATTTCCCGCATTGCATAAGGCTACAATTCTGCCTTCCGAGGTTAAGCTCTACCTCCATCTGCATTTTATTTCCCGCATTGCATAAGGCTACCATTCTGCCTTCCGAGGCTAAGCACTGCCTCCATCTGCATTTTATTTCCCGCATTGCATAAGGCTACCATTCTGCCTTCCGAGGCTAAGCACTGCCTCCATCTGCATTTTATTTCCCGCATTGCAAAGGCTACCATTCTGCCTTCCGAGGTTAAGCTCTACCTCCATCTGCATTTTTATTTCCCGCATTGCATAAGGCTACCATTATGCCTTCCGAGGTTAAGCTCTACCTCCATCTTCATTTTTAAAGCAGCCATCGTCTCTGTCATTATCTACCTTGTTTCTTTCCGGGCTAAGCTCTTCCCTTTTTAATTCACAAGACTAAGCTCTGTCTTTTCAGCATCATACTATTGCACTTCTCATGGGCTGAAATATCGCCAACCTATCCAAAGGCGTCATCGTTCAGAGGCACCATCTTCATGGTCCGAGAACATTATTTCATGGCCCGCGGATCCCTTTTTATCACTCTGCATATCATTATTAAAAGGCATCATGGTTCGGAGGCACCATCCTCATGGCCCGAGAATGTCATTTCATAGCCTGTGAATCCCGCATCAAGCAATTCATGGCCCAGGACATCATGGTCTAAGGACTTCATCCTCAACTGTCCAAAGACAACATTCATAGTCCAATGGGAATCTGCATCATGTTTAAATTACACACAATCTATGCTTGTTATTCGTTTGTAGGAAATCCGGCTAAGAACAGCCAACCAGGCAAGAGCGGACCACTCTAGTTCTCCTAACCACCCCGTAGACCATTTTGTTCACCTTACCTTGCACGTTGCGTCCGTCCTTGTGAGACTTCACTAGTATACTTTGCTGGTGACTCATGAACTACATATGGCCTGATTCTTGTACAACCAGGGATATATAGGCAGCTCAGAAGCTAGAGTGCGGCCTAAATCTTTCATACTATTTCCCTCCGGTCAAAATTGGCCATCATATCTTTACCCGACAACTCTTTCATCCTTTCCGGGTAAAGATGGGCAGTTGTTGATACCCAATTTTCCCTCAAATTATTTCCAGACTTGTATTATACTTTCAAAATCACTCCTTACAGTAACTGGTATTTTCTCACAGTTTTTCATATTTTTATCAAATTATTTTCATGTTTATTTAATACTTTATATTTCATAATTATTCATAAATGATATAATTTCAAATCATTTTCTTACTCATCATGTTATTTATATCCTATTTAATTCCCCTAGGATTTTATAATTTCACAAATTAGCCAATATTGGCATCATTTAGTTAATTTCAGCAGTTTTGCAATTATAACACAAATGTGCATTTATACCATTTTAAAATCAATAAATTATCATTTATAATTTTTATATCTTAGTCAATCGCTTTAATTTCATTTATTTGGTCTCAATTTATTTTTACACAATTATTAGCTATTTTATTAATTAATTATCTTATTTAATTAGGTATTTAACGTTTCGCCCATTTCTATTTAAATTATAACCAGTTTTAAACCCAACCCACCTGACCCAAAACCCCCTTAACCAACCCAGCCCAAAACCCATAAATAACCCGGCCCAACCCCACACTTAATCTGAACCGTTGATCAAATGAGATCAACGGTCCAGATCAGGGTTACCATAATTAAACCTAATGACTACCCCCCTCCGACCCCTCATTCTCTCAACACTCACTCTCTCTCTATCTCTCTCTGTTATGCTCTAAGTTCTCTCTAGAAGCCTCCTTTGGCTTCTCTTCTCCGATGGAGTGCGGTCATCTTCTCCGACTGGTTCTCTCACCAGAAATCATGGCTCATCATCGTCTCATGGCCATTTGTCCACTTTGCACCAATCCAGTGATGCTCTGGGGCTCTCAGGCGAACCTGGAGCGGTCCAACTCATCTCCCATGGTCTCATTCCACTTTCCGGCCTCCCCGGTCGTTTGAGTAAGTTTACAACTTGTTCCGGCTTAGGCCGATGCCGTCTTTGAGGTTCTTTCTTACTTCTCTGGGTTCTACGAAACCCTAACCCTATATCTTATGATTTATTCTAGATCTACTTTAGATCTATAGTATTACGAAGCTTTTCTATGTTTTTCCCTAAAAACTTTCATCTTTAAACGATCTTTCAATTTTTAAAACTAGGGTTTCACAAACCCCTTTCAAAAATCAATTTCTTTTACTTCTGGTTTAATGTTATTCTATGTTTTTCTTTGTCAACACATTTTGATTCAAAGCTTCTTACAAAAAATCCCAATATTTAGGTTTTTTAGTTCGTCTTTTTTGTTATGTTTAGCCAATCTGCATACTTCTTCTAGGCTCTCTATGTGCTCTATGTTTCTTACTCTAATTCATGGTTAGGGTTCCTCATACCCTCTAGTGACTCTGTGATGTTTTCTTCGAACCTATGATTATGTATGTTCTGTACTGATTTTTTCGAATTGCTTCCCTTGATTGTGTGATACTTTCCTTGATTATGCCTGATTCCCTGTGATTTCAATTACAGTCAAGATTCCCTCGACTAATTTTCAGAATTAAACCCATACTTCGTTTTGTGAATATGTTATCAGTATGTACTTTCCTTAATTATGTGTTATGAACCTGGTCTTTATTACACACTCCATGCTTTTACTACCCCCGTTATGGTAAGATCACTCTAGTTGATTCCTTTCCCTGGTTTAACTCTGATTGGCCCGTTTGAACTTGACTCCCTAATTAAAGGGAGTCTAGGCCTTTAATTGATACTGATTGGTTATTATTTTCATAATTATGTTAGAATAATTATTCCTTACCTTATTTTCTCTACTCTTTTTCAGAATTATAAACACACTACTCTCTTTAGCATAATACAACCAATAGATACACAAACACTTGTGGTTAAAAAGTTATCTCTCTTACACTAAAGCTCTCTGCTCTGTTACATCTGGTGTTACTTGCTACTGTTTATGTGTTAGCCGGCTGCTATCCAAGGCTGACTACCGTGTTGTTGCTCTGTTGCTCTCCTGTTCTGTTGCATCTACACACTACTACTCTGTTGTCCTTCACATTATTGCTCTTCATTTTGCATTCATTCCTTCATTCAAAACTGGTATGTTTCTAGTTTAAGTTTATAGCATCCAACTCAACATGTTTCTCACGTCTGCTTGTCTATGTGATTCCCCTTTCCCTTTAGTCTAACATGTCTATTGCTTTCTCTTATATGTTTCCATCATGAATCTGCCTGACTCCCAACACTATGAGCATGCACCCCCTAATACTTAGTTATTATGTAAATCCTAATTCTGGACCTAATATGTGACTCTGTTTGACACCCCTCAATCTGATGTTGTTAGATTCCTGGCGTGAACATTCTGTGATAACTAGGCTGCGATTGTTTAAACCATATAGCACTAGCGTAAGGACTATTTATGTGCAAGTCTGCCTCTACTATGTGACTTATTTGTCCCCCAGTCCCCCTATCCCTGTTTGTGTTTGCTTCCTAAACCATGTATGTCCTAGGTTGCTGATTGTCATGTTTCTTTCTTCTGCAAACTAGTTTTCATAAAACAAACTCTCATGTTGATTTGTGAAGCTATTTTTCAAAATAGTTATTTCCAAAAGCTACTTTTCAAACTCAACTCTTTTCTAAACTATAGGCACATCTCACTACTCTTAGCTCTAAGTTCAGCCCTCTTCATATGAGCACTTCCTTGGGGACCATTTGAGTACCCATTGAACTCTGACACACAAGGCTGGCATTCCACACTGCACTTATTCATTCCTGGCTAGGGTACTTGGGTGTGAACACTACCTGGGGTCTTCTGAGATCCTTAGGAACTCTGACGCACCTGGGTTACAAAAGGTCATTGCATATGGCATTGTTGGATCTGAGGACTTGGGCCTACTGTTAGGCCTTCTATAGTGTAACTTATTAATTTCCTTATTTATGGAGTTTGTGCAATGCTGGTCTGTAATAATTAATTGTAAAAAAATGGTTATGGGCTGGATAGTGAAATGGGCGGGGTTGTGCATGCTTAGTATGATTATGGGCAG
Organism: Nicotiana knightiana; assembly: GCA_005239525.1. NCBI lineage: Eukaryota > Viridiplantae > Streptophyta > Magnoliopsida > Solanales > Solanaceae > Nicotiana > Nicotiana knightiana. The sequence continues at coordinate 57,716 of MDKJ01235546.1, forward strand.
AAACCATGCTATAGGATTTATTTTGTATATGTGTGCAATAGCTACCATCCTTAGGAATACTTGCCATGCATGCATTAGAAAACATGTTTTAGGCCCGTTTATCTCAACATCTTTGTCATACTCATGCCTCACTTAGAAATCATGTTCGTAGTTAAATAACTATAAAATGGTTGTTATAATGTCACTGTCTCTGCATCTTTACGATCACCATGTCTAGAAATCCTGTTTTAGGTTAAAAACATTAATCGTCAATATTTGCATTAGAGATCATGTTAGCCTAGGAATTCATTCTAAGCATGCTCATACTACCTATGCCAAACTCATGTGTTAAGGACATACTGATATTTGCATTAGAAATCATGTGCTAGGTTCAACAACTTAACTACGCTTCTGTATTTCCTGCTTCGAGTCAAAAAATGTGTTCTAAATAATAATAGATTTTGAGTTCTGAAAACGTTTGTGCATTTAGAAAAAGCATGTGTAGGTTTGCATCATTCCACACCCTGTATGCATTTGGATATCCTATTTTGTAGGACATTGCATTCACATTAGTTTAAATACTCACTCCTTTACCATGATTAAGTCTAAACAGGATAACTGGAGTCTGTTAAACCCGCCTAGGCAAGACTTAGGCATTAAGTTTTATTAAAACTGGGAAAAATGTCTCTTTGTATTGTTTGGCTAATTCCATATCAGAATTCATAGTCTAGAATTGGTAAAAAGATTTCTTGTGAAACTCAGTAATCAGACTGCCCCATTACTGTATTCTCACTTAGACATCCTGCCTTAGGTTCTGAAATTCAAGAGCTCTTTGTGTTTGAGTCGTGCTATCTATGTGTATTAATTTGTGGAGGGATTCATGAGCCTCATATCTGCTCCTGTGTGTCCCCTATACTTGTAGTCCTATATGTTTTATTTGTCGCTTAGAATTTGTCCTTTAAAGCTAGGGGTTCTGCCTAGTACCTACCCTTTAGGATATTAGTCCTAACTTCCTCCAGGACTAATAAGATGGGACGGGTAATAGTACGCAATAGAATCCGTGACCAACACACGCTTAAATTACCTTCACGGGGTGGGAAGGGTAGAATATGGATATGATGACCGGTGCGCTAATACCACGTGTAGCCCCTCTTCGAGAAGTGATTACCGGGTATTGCATTGATGTGATCCGTAGTACTTTAAACCTAGGATATTTTCTCAAATGTTTACTTCTAATTTCTTTTAAACTTCAATAAAACTCCAATACTTATTTGAAATCCCCTATTATGTGAGCCTTGCTTCTTATTTTCTTTTTGTTTGAATTCACGAAACCATTTGGCCGGGACCCACAGTTGTGGATCCTGAGGGGTGCCTAACACCTTCCCCTTAGGATAACTTCAATCCCTTACTCAATCTCTGGTAATGAAAATTAGTTCATGAGTTAACTACTCAAGGTGCCCTAACGCACCATAAAAATCGTTAGGTGACGACTCTTCCTTTAACTTCTTCCTTCCAAAGGAGTTTGTCCCAAAAATGTCCTAAATCCGATCTCCGCGAGAAAGAAGGGGGCGCGACAGCCATCTAGTCTGGGAGCTTTAGAAGAGGAGGAACAACATGAAATATGGGGAAGCAGTGTCGACCAGCCGAGTGATTTATCAAGTATCAACATTATTGCAATCACTAGTATTGGTAAGAAAGCCAGGAATTCAGAAAGTTCCTCATAGGTGGCATGACTTACTGATGATGATGGAAATATATACTCCACAACTGAAGGTTGATAAAGTTGTTTGGGAATTTCCACAGGAAGGATGGTTCAAAGTTAACACTGATGGTTCATCAAGGGGGAACCCATGCAGGAGCGCAATAGGATGCATTGGGAGATATAATATATGCAGTAGGGAGATCAATTCATGATACCAGAAACACTAAAGCAGAGGCTTTGTCCATCTTAGAAGCACTTAGATATTGTAGGCAGCAGCAGTTTCTTAATGTAAATGTTCAGACAGATTCTATGGTAATGAAGAAATAATAGATGGAGCATGGAAGCCACCATGGAGTATCATTGAACAGGTGGAGAAGATTTTTCAATTAATGACAATGAGTAATTTCATAATGTCTCACATCTATAGAGAAGGAAATAAGTTGGCGGATCATTTGTCCAATTATGCATTAGATGAGGGAGACATTGAATGTGATGGATTCTAGGGATTAGATAGTCTAGGGAGAAGAATAGTTAATGAGGATAAGTTACAATGTCCATATCTAAGGGTCAAGGTAGCCAGAAAATAAGGAGAATGAGAAACAAAAGAGGGAAGGAGCAAGAGAATTCATTAGCTAAGCATATTCAAATCCTAAGGGAGAAGAATATGCTTAGCTTTTTTTATACTAACTCAATTTTCTTTTTTGCAAGGAAAGACATTATGGCTATGACCTATCCTTCAAGGAACTCTCAGCTGGTGGTATTAGTACCTAGTACTCATGCCACTGGGAGTAAATTGAGACTAGGATTAAGCATAGAAAAATGGAGATGCAACATGCTCAACATTCTACTGCAGAACAATGACTTACGAGGCAGCTTTGTTTTGATGATTATAAAAATAAGAACTGGAGTGTTAACGAGGGATTTTGAACTCCATGATAATACTTCAATTTTGCATAAAGGAAACTACTCAACAAGGCTCATAGATAACATTTTCAAAACATACACAAAGGAGGTTCAAATGCAGCAAACAGTTTGGATGATCAATATTAGTGTGCTTATGGGCAATGAAGTGTTGATGATCAGAAGTATTCACAAGATGAAAGAAGTAAACAAAGGGTACAGTAAGCCAGGCAATAAGCAAAAAGAAACAAATGGGAATTGGCAAAGAAAAATCAGACATCTCCCATAATCAAATCCTAAGGGAAGAGATCATGGAGATGAATTATTTATCTAACATTTTATTCTTTTTTGCAGGAGACTTTACTGTAGCTATGTCTTATTCATCAAGGAACTTTCTAATGGTGGTATGAATACTTAGTACTCAATCCATTGAAAGGGAATTATGGATAAACAAAAACATAGCACTAGCTAAAGGAAGGGGTAATGCTTCTACCCAGTTTTTCTACAGGAAAGATCAATTTTACATCATGTTTTGGCTTTGGTTTGTGGAAAAAATAATTATGTTGAGAGGTGTATATTACATATCAACATCTCAAGTATCAAACCTAGCTGAAACTTTGGATGGACACCCAAGGAACAAACAAGAAAAATGAGTCAAAAACAGTATGTGCGAGCAGCAAACATATGGGATAATCATCATGGAAATCTCAGCAAGCATGGTCTTTTCTTGGACCAACTTTCAAATGGTGGTATTAATACTATGTACTCAGTCCACTAGAAGGCAAGCTAAGAAAGGCACGATCATGATCATCAATCATCCAAGAATTGGACAAAGGCTGTTAATGCCCAGACATTCAACATCAATGCGGCATCGTTTATATGGGGCCATAAGGATAAAGCATGAGGGTAATTCAATAGAGACTTCACATGCAGCGAGGTTGAGGTACATGACAGGTACATCTCAAGCTAAATCATGGAGCATAAGTGAAGCTTGGACGAGAAAAATCACAGAAAATAGACAATGGACAGTGTGCTCGAACATGAACAGTGCTGTAAAAATGCTTTTCCTTTGGCCCAACTCTCAAATAGTGGTATTAGTACTATGTACTCATTCCATTGAGAGGCAAGCTGGAGTAGGCATATGCAATACAACGAGCATACCATATGGTGCACAACTGAACAGAACTGAACGAAACTGGGAATTGATGTTAATGCGACATGGATATAGGATAACAAGAGAAGAGTTCAATGCAGGGACACCAACAAATAACAGTAGGATATCAGACAGAATCAATCGTCAAAGCAATATAAAGCACAGGTACGGGCCAGTGCTATTTGTGGAAAAACAGGACTATTTATGTAAGCAGAGAACCAGTGAACAAGTTGGACTTCTGTCATATGGCTATGCATGCAAGTGGCTAGTTTTATTCAATTGTTAGACTTTATTAGACAAATTAGTAATAGTTCATTATGTAATATCAAGTTTAGGCATCACTTGCATAAAATTGATAATAGGATCTATGTAATTTTCATTTTTTATAGTCTTACATTATGTAGGACAACTTGCTACTTTGTGTTTTATTTTTTTTATTTGCTATAAATAAAAACTAGCCCTAGGTCCTGGCTAGTGGATTGCATTAAAAAAAATATATATTATGTTAACATGCTTGTGGCTAAATCTTGGAACTCATAACAAATTGTGAACTTCTTATGTTAAAGGAAAATATTGCAACCGAGACAACTAACTTCTAAAAATGAGGAAAACACATTTCATCTCAAGAGCATCAGTATATGCATAGGTTTACCATCATCAAGACTTTAGACTTTTCCATATGTCTAAGGGCCGTGAGGAATCGGAAAATGCTACTCTTTGTTTTCTCAGGTTCACGAAGGGTCATCAAAATGGCCAACATTAAACAAAAGACTTGCGGTGCAGAATTGCATGTTTTAGCTTTACGTCATACATAGGCAAAGTGAAATAGCTACTTCTGCACAATGTACGATGTTTGATGCCCTTTTAGTAGGTACTATGTTGTCTCTTTTTATAGTACAATATGTTACTCATATTATTCGTACAATTTTGTCAAAAGATTCTTTTAAAAGATCTTCGGTTTAGACCTGTTTTGCAACTTCATTTTTTCTAGTCGTCAATAATCGACATGTATGTGTCACAAAGCACATATGTATAAACTTGATAAGAACGTCGTCTTTTACCTCATTCACTTTAGTTTGGAAGAGAGATTTATGGATATATATATATATATATAAGATGGACGAACAAAATTCGTGGAGATCCTGTTTTTCGTAAAATTTTTTAGATCATCTGGATGTTTCACCTGTCAAAATTTTGACATATCATTAGAAGATATACAAACAGTATAGTAGTACATATACTATAAAAGGAATTGGTGCAGAAGAAGTTCCTTCAAGATCTCCATCTTCGCGTAGAAGGTTTTACAAAATCGTCATAGATGATGACATTGAGAAATTTCGTTTTTGCATTGTCTCCAACATCTTTTCACTGAAACTGGAATATAGCTAGCGCGGTATGCTGCTCTTGTCGCAGTACAGTAATGTATAAGTCTCTTACGGTTAAATTGTTTCATTTGGTATAAATATTTGAATGCAAGTAAGTATATATATATATATATTTATTTATTTATTAGTGTCTTTTCACTTTAAACTTTAACTCTTGTTGCATTAGTATCTTATAAGTAGGCATTATTTGCCCTATTAGAAGTACATCAACAATGAAAATCACCAATAAATTCTCTACGTTTCTTTTGTATCGTGCTCTTATTTTTATTTAAGATAGTAAAACGTTAAAATATCTTGAATTGTTTATGTAAGAAATATTGGGTCCATCCATAAGGGGTGCTATAAGGTCCATTAGGGTTATTAGTTAATCCTAATATTTTCTATAGAAGTACATTTAGTGTGTATATTAAAATACTCTGAGCAGTAATTTTTTCCTACGCTTAGTCTTCTCCCACAATTAAACTTGGGGTCAGATTGTGTAATTGGGGGTTGCTCCAACACACCATGCGAATTCGCCGACTAGTAATTTCAGTAGCGGTTCATTCATTTTCGCTTCTGCTTCACGAAGAACAAGTAAGTTCTCGTTTTACAATTTACGCGCTATCTAATATGTTTAGATTAACGTAATCCTTCATTGATATCAGATCCATAGGCTTGTTTTCTGATCCGGAACAAAATATAAAATAATTCTATTACTTGGTGTAAATTTAGAACATGTTTATATCTTTTTTTCGGCATTGAAATTGATTAATATGTTTAACCGATATTTTTAGCTCACTTTGAAATTCATTTTCAAATCTTATAATTAAAAGGGAAATCAGTTTCTTTTATATTTGTCGTACAATATAGAAAACAGATTTAAAATAAGATTGAATGTTCCTAAGAAACTTGATTGTCGGAAATTCATCATATCGTTTTTTTTTTAATATATAAATGTTGACTGAAGAAACGATTTTAAAGAAAAAAAATAGTTTTTTTTGGAGTTTTCTCGATCGGGCGGTGGCCGCCTCACGTTTTCGGTAGCATATGTCGCTGGCCGTGCCCAAAATAGCTTCGAAAATAGTTTTTTTTTGAAGTTTGGGCTTCAAATGTTGCATTGCTTCTTTTTTTTCAAAAGTTGGCAGATTGAAGACATTGAGCTAAAGGCCCACCCGAAATTGACCTGTTTTTTCATGACAGATTTAAGACATTGGGCTAAAGGTCCACTTTTATATGTCTTAATTTAAATATTATTTAGGCCAGATTATTAAAAATTCAATATTACTAAAATTGTTATGAAATAACAACGGTAAAGAAATAAACTGAAGACAAGTATAGATAGAGAGAGATTGATGTCTTATTCCATTTTCAAACTTATGTACATAATGAACTGAAATCTCCTTTATTTATAGAAGAAGGAAGTTGTTGTGTAAGCTGCTACTGAAAGCTGCTACTGCAAGCTGCTGTGTAAGCTGTTACTGTAAGCTGCTGTGTAAGCTGCTACTGTACTAGATGTAGATAATCTTCTACCGGGGGTAATGTTTATCCATAACTGAGTACCGAAATGATAAGCTTCTTCAGGAAGCTTATGAACATCCATAATATATATTTATAACACTCCCCCTTGGATGTTCATTAAAAGATAATGTGCCTCATTAAAACCTTACCACGAAAAACCCCGCGGGAAAAAATCCTAGTGAAGGAAAAAGAGTACACATATTTAGTAATATGCATTGCTAGGCGCCTCATTAAAAACCTTATAAGGAAAACCCTGTGGGAAAAAATCTTAGTAAGGAAAAAAGAGTGCATCGCATATTTTACTCCCCCTGATGAAAACCTTGTTTCAAATATTTGAGTCTTCGCATTGCAATGTATACCGTCTTCTCAAAAGTTGAATTTGTAGAGAATATTATCCACCACTATTTCTGATCAATTTAAATTAATCTTGTCAAACCAAGAAGTTGTTGCAAGTCATTTCATTGAGTTGCTTGCAACCTTCCTGCATCAGCTGCTTGTAGATAAACTTTCATGGAGTACAAAATGGATAATCTTCTTCAGGAAGATTATCTACAACAGAGCAATAAATGGACATCCACAATAATATTTTCATAATAGTCCCCCTTGGATGTTCATAATATACATTGCAAGCTGCCTCATTAAAAACCTTACCAGGAAAAACCCAGTGGGGAGAAAAAAACCTGAGTAAGGGAAAAAGAGTACAGTGCATAAGGATATGTTCTGACATCCAGAAGAGAATGAGGAACCCCTTGGTCGTGAAATATCTTATCTTAGTGCAATTGGTGCACTTATGTATCTTGATAATGCTACTAGGCCTGGCATAGCATTTTCTGTTAATTTACTAGCAAGATATAACTCTTCTCCTACACAGAGACTTGGGTATTTGAAACAACATCTTTTTACGCCCAGATTGCTTTAAACCATACAAAGATCTTTGTAATTTTATCGAGTACATTCCTCGAGACTTTGAACTATATGCTTCAGGCATTTTAAATCCTTCAGGAATTTTCTTATAGTTTTAATCAAATGAGTCATATAGATCATGACTTGCATTTAAATGGCTTGACATCTTCAGGTGTCTGGACTACAGGTCTGATCCTCACAATCTTTTACAATATTGTGCACTATATTGTATCAAAGATATCGTCGACGATCATTCGTATCGGTTCCTAAGCGACATAACTTGAGAGATCTCATCACTTTCTTTATTTTCAGGTACCTGAACTTCTTCTGGAGTTTCATGAAATGTTATGTCGTGGGCTCTTCTAGAGCTCATTTCCTCCTTATTATGATCATTTTGACCATTTGCTCCTATCCTTTTCAAGGATTCTTACCTTTGGAACCGATTAGTCTACCACGCTTCATGCGTACAGTAAACTCTATCCTTTAGGGACATTAATTTTAATAGGAGCATTCGCAGCTGAAATATGATATTTAATTATGGATCAGCAAATGCTTCTGGCAATTTGACTTGAATTATCTTCTGAGTGAGGATCATACTAATGATAATTCGATTCATAGAGCATATTTTTCAGCTGTTTATTCCATCACCCAAATGTTAGAAAAACTAACATATATCCCCAATATTCTTTGGGAAACATATCTTTGTGCATTGTGGTAGAGAAATTAATCATATACCACACATCAAAAGATAGTAGTAAAAATATTTGGTTTCTAATCCTAAACCAATTGTGAGGGGAGGACTTATAATATATTATTGGCCTGATACATACAAGTACTGCTATATGCAATTTAGAAAATCTTAGATCAACACATGAGGCTTTGTTCTCATAAGCGATAGTTTAGCCATTAATAGGAGGTATTCGCTAAACTAGCTTGGATATAAACCAGCATCATCAAGATGAACTATCTTGATTCATAATCTGAAATTTATGCTCTTAATTGATAAAAGCAATTTCAAATGCCAAACTGCAGGTTGACAATAATCGCACATGTAACCATCTCATATATGCATCTATAAGTGGTTCACATGATAGGTGAATGGGCCCGTATTCACCTTTTATATATTTCAGATTAGGGTCTTAGTCCCAACTTTAGCTGGTATAATCAATTTATTATGAGAACAAGCAACACAAGAGAATTCTTGAAGAATCTTCTAGTTCTTCAGTATATGCTTATCTGAATTCTCAAATGGCAAATGAAAACTTCAGGTTTATCATGGCATGTGATATCTCTTAGTAAACTTCTGGTTTACTATAGCATAAACTTTTGCATTAGTAAACTTCTTATTTACTGTGGCTACTTTTGCCTCAGTAAAACTTATGGTTTACAGTGACTGCTTTTGCATTAGTAAACTTCTGGCTTACTGTGATACATGATGTAGTAAAAATTAAAGAATAAGGCGGATAACTTCGCACATACATATTATTTTACCCCCTATGATTGTGGAAACATGAAGATTTTCAATCT
>ML389119.1:0-20720 GCA_005239525.1 Nicotiana knightiana
CCCACCCCACCCCAAAATGACACCAAAATGCTTTCTAGTACAGACACCGGGCTAGGGTCAGTCTTTTAGGGGAATGACATGGTAGTTGAAGATGTTACACAGAATTGAAATAGAATGGTTATATAGAGGAGTAATGTGAGTGATATTCGATAGGAAAATACCTAACAAAGTGAGACAAGTTTTATAAAACGGTTGTGAGACCACCAATATTATATGGGAAAATGTTAGGCCTCATAGGATGATTGTTGTAGAATCCAGATGTTAAGATGATCATACAAGAATTTATTGTAAAAGATTGGTCATACCAAATTTGGTAATATTAGAAATAATCACATCCGACAAAAGGTGCAACTGCAGTTACATGAAGAGTGCTGCCAATTAGTTACATATCTCCTTCTGCACTGCAGACATACATGGAAACCTTACAATATTTTTGAATTTGTATTGAGTCCAGTGATAAAAAATAGACTTTGTTAGCTGGTGGGGGATAGAGGATATGAAAAAAAGCAGAGGTAATATTGGAAAACTATTCCTTAATATGTAGTTTGGACAATGTAGAAAGAAACTATAGACGCTTTGTGAGGAAAATGAAAGTTAGGATATCCTTCACAGTTTGTACTTTTGGCGTACGAAGAATGTTTAGACTCCTTATGCAAATAAAAGGAATCAAGTATACAATCTTATGTACATTTCCAGTACTTTTCTAGTACTGTTTTTTTACTCAAAATTCTTTTTTCTTTATCGTTAACTTTCGTAAAACTCTTTATAGTGGAAAAAATTGGAGTATGCTGCCTGATATCGTTGTCTTACATAGTCTTCCAAATAGACTGGTCCATATGTGCGATGTTATTATGATTAAATATGCTAAAAGGGGATGGGATAGACCTAAAATAAGATCCACAGAGGCGAACTCAGCATGGCTCAACTAAGAGTAGAATAAAATGGAATGAAGTCCATGGGAGTAAATGGTTCAAATTCCAACGCAGTAGAGACAATGATATTAGGTGATTTTTCCTATCCAGTATCTACCTTTAATGGAAGCAAAAGATCCATATAGGCTATGAAAGAGTAGGGACTAATGTATTATTGTTGTTACACTTATAAGGTCCGATGATTGTCTGTAAATGTCACGAAGAGAAATGACCTTTAGTTTAGAGAACTCTCAATTCGCCTTAAAGACAAATTATTTAGTATTGCAATGAAATAAGCTCAAATCAAGCACAACTTATGTAGAAGATTCATATATATGATTCCGGCCTGTTTTGGATATAGGCACAATTGATTGTGCAAATTGAAGGCAATTATTTTCAATATCTTCCTTTGCAGATTTTTTTTTTTGATGAAGTAAGTGAATATTATTAACAAAAGGCATCAAGAAGATGCAGATCTACAAAGAAACAGAAAGTATCAGCCCAAAAATATCAACAAAAGATCTATCATCCTTTGCGGATTCCTTTGCCTTTAGCAATCTGTCTCTAAATTTATCACCTGAAACAATATTGCTCAGTGTAGAAAAATCTAATTTGTTGGTTTTACTGCATTTTACTTACTGTCTCGTTTTTTTTAGTTTTGGAACTAATTACAGCATGTCCGAGTCTGTTTATTGCTGGAATTCCCAATATGGTTTACAATTTGTGAGTTGGGGGCCTGAGGTTGGACTGGAAACCAAATACAGGCTTAAGACCAAGCTGGATCATGTATAAATGTATAAAAAGTAGTTAATTATTATTTATGCTAGTTATATGGGTTGTCGGCCTGCATGATGTGATTTATTTTTTGTGCTTGTGTTTGACGTCCATATAACTTAGTTTTCCTTGGGTTGTCAGAATTTAAACCAATTACTAAGGAAATATGCAAGTTGCCGTCGTTCTTCTCAAGGGCCCTTTTTAGGAAGATTGATCTTGATGGAACAGGCATCATAACAAGGTATTCTCTCTTCTTAATTCTCAAAATGATTCGTTTACTTTTTTTGGGTAATTCCTAGAAGGTCATCTGCACCTCCGGAACGTGGATGAAAATGTTGAGATTAAGGGTATCCTTTTCTTCATTTCATCCTTCTATATGTCTTTTTGACCTCCAGTTGCATCCTTCAATTTGATATATGATACAGTTCCTTGAGTATATATATCCTTCTATATATTTTGATAGTTTGTGTGACTTTTTACTATTGTAGTAAGCTCTCTTCAGAAGTACAATTTTTTGTTATAGTTACTCTGCTAGTTATAGTTGATTAGATTTGAGTTCTAGCTTCTTTTTTGAATGTTGTGGTTTGTCTTTGCAGAGGTTTTAAGACGGAACTTAATAGCTTTTGTGTAAGGGAGGAATTATCTCATAGGAATTTTATTTCTCAAACATTTAAAGTGTATTAACAAATAGGTTTGTTTGTCTGTTGTTTTGGTAGTTCCGGTTAAGACAGCTCTTTTTGGTCTGTATCTGTATCTCTTTGCTTTGTAAACTTATAACACCTTTTCCTGTGTTTATTTGTAACTACTAACATTTGAAAGAGAAACTCGGAAGTGACAGCAGATGTAGGGTACTAGTAGTGCAGAGTATACCTGAGCATTTAGTGTTAAATTCACTTATAACAATGTTTGGAACTCTTTTTTCAAGTGGTTTGCTGATGCTATTTGCTTAACATGGTTGTAGGGATGCCTTTGTTGATTATTGGGTCAACAGAAACATGTTGACAAAAGATATAGCAACCCAGATTTACACAATCTTGAAGCAGCCAGATCTCAAACACCTGACACAGGTGCTTTCTCTACTTTGTTATTTGTTTGAGTGACTTGTTACAATTACTCATCCTATCTCGAAAGAGCTAAGATTTGGTCTGGTTCATGATTACATGGAGATTATTTTTCTGCAACAGAAAGGTTTTGTAGATTGCTAGATCTGTTCTTTTTCCCTGTTCCATTGAGATTTCAACCAATTTGATTGTAGGATGATTTTAAGCCTGTTCTTCAAGAGCTTTTGGCAACACATCCTGGGTTAGAGTTCTTACGGAGCACACCTGAATTTCAAGAGCGATATGGTACCTTCTCAATGTTATACTGTATTAATTTCTGATGCCCTCTATTAATTTGAATATTTTCACGTCGTTAAAAATTTCCTTGTGGAACTTTTTTGTGCCCTTGAATTTGACGATGTTTTTGGGATGTATATAACCATTGTCCACATGAGCTATTCTGTTAGACATCCTATCCATTTCTATCTTGAGAGGACCATTACGTTTAACCAGGGCAAATAACTAGAAGTGCTACAGGTCCCCCAGTTTGGTGTTTTTTTTTTGTTGTTTCAGTGCTAGATTAATTTGTGAGGTGAGTTTCTCTGATGAACTGGACAGTATTTTTGAGGCAACTATATGTTGAACTAAGTATGCGTGTTACTTGTCCCCCACGCCTAATGGTGGAGAAGAAAGACAAAAAAAAACCTAACTGCTCCTACCTGTGCCATCTCGCATGATCAATTACCTTTTCTGGTCTTTTGGTACATCAAGCACGAGAACTCTAATTCCTTGGCAAAGCTTTTTCGTCTAAGACTTGAAATTTCCTTTAGTTGCTCTCTCTAAAGAAGCCCCATTCAAACTAGATTAGCTAACCTTTTTACCCTTCACCCTTTTTTGCGGGGTTCTGTCAGCATACTTGGTTTGGGACCATTAGGAATGGAGTAGATAGTCTTTTTTCTTCTTTCTTACAAGTTGGAATGATACATCGTATTTAAATACCTGTTTGTAACATAGAGGGTTACAAACTATTTTACTCTATCTTAACAGTTAATTTTCTTGCATTGGCCAGCTGAAACTGTAATATACAGAATATTTTTCTACGTGAATAGATTGGGTAATGGGCAACTTACCCTCAGGGAGCTGAAGCGTTCAGACCTAGTTGCTGCAATGCAACATGCAGATGAAGAAGAAGATATTAACAAGGTCCTTAGGTAAATGTCATTGCAATGGGATTGACTTAATATAGACATGCAAAAAGTTCCAGATTTCTTCTTTTTGGGCAGTTCTAGAGATTCACTTCTGTTACATCACTTGATGTGTTCTGTTCTTGTTTCCTTGCCTTGTAAACATCAAAATGTCTGTGTCAAGTGATTTAATTACACGCATGTTCATGTGGCAAATGGTGGTGCTAGGAAATTGTACTTCTTTGACTAGTCATAGAAAGAGGAGCGAAAAACATGCATTATACATCACATGATTAGCAGATCCATTTTGGGAGATAAACATTACAAAAGCACATCACAATGTTTTGCAGATTACTTTGAAACTTTGGCTTCTCATAGAAACTAAGTCAAGCATCCTGCTACTTTCTTTACCTTTTAGAGGTTGTTCTACTGACTTTGGCTTGACATTGTACTCCCTGATAACGTCAGTCAAGTTCTTGTTACTTCTGCCGTTCAAGTAAATACATCTGCCACGTCATTGAGCACCTTATTTTTGCTGCAGGTACTTCTCTTACGAACACTTTTACGTGATATATTGCAAGTTTTGGGAGCTCGATACCGATCATGATTTTCTGATTGATAAAGAGAACCTCATTCGATATGGCAACCATGCCCTTACGTACAGGATTGTTGATAGAATATTTTCTCAGGTTGGAGTCTTCCTTGTACTCTGTTTGTCACTTATCAACTTGCCTTGCCTGCTTTATCGAATAAATTGTTGTGCTTTTGGGAATGCTTGTTTATCACGTTATAAGGAGTTCATGTTTTAATTTTCTTTCGTCCCTAAAGGAATGTCCAATAAAATTGAAACGGCAACAGAGAAGATTAGCATGTTGTAATGTTTTTGTCAGGTTCCGAGGAAGTTTACAAGTAAAGTTGAAGGAAAGATGGGTTATGAAGACTTTGTTTACTTTATATTGTCGGAGGAGGATAAAACATCAGAGCCTGGTCTTGAATACTGGTAAATTTCAGGATTAACATGAAACTCTTCTTCAAGCTCCATGAAAATTTGAATTTTTCCTCCTGATTCATTTAAAGTGCAGCATTTGGATCTTCTCTGATGAAGATGGAGAATTCGATTTCTTTACATCATTAGTGTGGATTTTTTTTTCTGCTGAGCGGAGATTATGTTACTAATGTTCTTTCTTTTTGAAGGAACTGATTTCAACTATCCATGTCAATTTTCTGACTGCAGTTGATTAGTGGATTCCTTCTGTATTGTGCTTCCTAATTTACTGAGTAAAAAGAGAAGTTGGAGTAGATGTTGGTGAAAGTTTTCAAAAAGCATTTTGTTTAGGATATAAATTCGGCTCTCCAAATTTAATAGCATTAGGAACACCAAATATGCTGGTACTTTTTTTTTATTTTTTTATATATATGCTGGTACTTGGAAGTTGGAAGTATATGATATTATTATTGTTCGTAAGACTAATATAGTTGTGCTAACCAGGATATCACAAGTATGAACAAGGTTTTGCTTGCAAATTACCTACTTCTAGTTCTATATTATATATTTATTGCACTTAGATTCTATGCCCTGGTTGTTTTCAGCTATTGTTTTCTTTAAGACAGTTTTTTTGTTTTATCGGATATAAAATAGCCGAAGGGCTGTTTTCCAGACCTAAATCCAAACAACACATTGTTTTCTGGAACGGTGGGGAAAAACAAACACAAAAACAAAACAAAACCACAACCGTGTAGTCCAATTCTCAACGCAAATTACGTTAGGTGACTTGGGGTATTTTAATGAGATGTGGAACAAAGATGTCTTTTTTTAAATAACCGTGGTGATCGGGCCAGCTTGCGCAAACCTCGATTAATTCCACGGGATACTTGCTACCTCCCGCCAACAACAAGTACCAGGTAACTATGTCCAGCAAAGTTTGGATAGATGGGAAAAAATCACTTAGTGTTTTTGCCTCTGCTATGATTTGAACCCGAGACCTCATGGAACAAAAATATATTGAAATATTTACGACTATGGCAGCTTATAACTTGTAGAATTTAATGGAGATCCAATTACTTATGCATTTATTAACTAGAGAACCAAGTTACTTATTGAAAGCATAAGATTTGAGTACACAGTACTTTTTCAGATTAGCAAGGTCATTTTTGTTACTTTTGTGGACCCTGTAGGTGCAGAATTTTACGTTGTAGATTAGTCAAGCTCCCTCAAAATTTTGGGGAACTGATAGGTCAACTAATGTGTCTCTATCATATACATCCAACATTTTATACCCAAAAAAAAAGGGATTACAGACATTGATATTCCAGTCTACAAACTGGTGCTGCAGTATCGTCAAAGTATCTCTGATTTCCGTGTCCATGGTACCCAAAAGACGCAAGCGGGTCTAGTCATCCAAACTCATCTGTCTTCTTTCCTAATCGTCCTTTCTGCTAACTTTGTTAGGGGCTGTTTATTTTTCCTTGGTTGATTAGACAGACTTATTTGTGTATGCAAGCATTGCTGTGCTGTCTCTTGTTTCATCATAGGTGGCGAGATAATATGAATTATTATGGGCTGGAAGTCAAACTGCTGGTTCGTTGTATTTTGATAATTAAGAATATTTCTATCAGGAATTATCGCGACAGTCAGGGAAGGCCTTAGTTGATTGCGTTTTGCATTAGTATTGCTTTAATTCAGTTCAATACAGCTAAGAATTAGCCAAAGTAATGTCATTATAGAATGATAACAGTCTCTCTGGCCTCCCAGGGTAGGGGTAAGGCTGCGTACATCCTACCCTCTCCAAACCCCACTTGTGGGATTATACTGGGTGGTTGTTGTTGTTGTTGAATGTCATTATAGAATGATGAGTCCCCTTCAGAAAAATAGTCAACCGTATCGTTGTGGACATGCACGAACTCACAGATGACACTGCCTTTCTTTTCTATATCTCAATTTATTTTATGGGCAGGTTCAAATGCATAGATTTGGATGGAAACGGTGTTCTGACTAGGAATGAAATGCAATTCTTTTATGAGGAGCAGTTGCATAGAATGGAATGCATGGGCCAAGAGCCAGTGCTTTTTGAGGATATATTGTGCCAGATGGTTGACATGATTAGTCCAGAGGTAATCTTTTTTTTTTTCACATGTGATGTCTTTATCATGTTGTGTCCTTTACATGCTGTGACATTCATCAGATTAATGCTTTGTCTTCTCTAATGAAAGAACACTTCTAGTTGACTCCTTTTGGTACCTAACTTGAAGTTTGTAAGTTGCACGCACTGAATGGTTTTTTCTGTGAAAGAAGGTGATGCATAAGGTAAAGTTAGTGAACTGCATTTCTTTTTAAGCTGTCTGGTGGGAGGTTGACAGTCAGATTTTTATCTTCTTGATGGTGAGTTAATGACCAATGTGCTGAGTAGTTTCTTAGTCAATGGTCCTGTGGATATTAGAAACACAGCAGATCTGTTTCCTTCCCTAAATCATGATTAGTTTGGGAAAGAAGTTGTCGTTTTCTTTTCCAATCGAAATAAGTAATGCCATTTTTCAACTCTGTATTGTTTGATTTGATGCACGATATATAACCTACACCTGTTTTGATTTGTACCATCCGGGTGAATTTACAAGAATGATACATAACTCTGAATTTTCCTTACTTACAGGATGAAAGTTATTTTATGTTACATGACTTGAAGGGCAATAAATTATCCGGCAGTGTTTTCAATATACTCTTTAACCTCAATAAGTTCATGGCATTTGAAACTCGCGACCCATTCCTAATACGTCAGGTAATTGAAAAGTTAATGTTTGATTAATAAGTAAATGTGGCTGTTCTACATTCCTTTCATCATTCTTACCAATGGATTAACATGATTTTTCATTGTGTTCCAGGAGCGTGAGAACCCGAATTTGACTGAGTGGGATCGCTTTGCACACAGGGAATATATTAGACTCTCAATGGAGGAAGATGCAGAGGATGCCTCCAATGGA
Source organism: Nicotiana knightiana (assembly GCA_005239525.1). Lineage (NCBI taxonomy): Eukaryota > Viridiplantae > Streptophyta > Magnoliopsida > Solanales > Solanaceae > Nicotiana > Nicotiana knightiana. The sequence continues at coordinate 7,885 of ML389119.1, forward strand.
AGTGCAGATGTCTGGGATGAATCACTTGAGGCTCCTTTTTGAGTTAGTTGGCAAGGTTGAAAGGTATGGACAATCCATTTATCTCCATCTCCTTCAACTGGTACATGTTGTAGATTGATAGTTCTGTGAATCAGTATCTCTCAGGTTTTTGACTTCATGTCCACTCTTTAATATTATGAAACTGCTATAAGAAAGTCTATTACTTGACTAAACTTAAAAACTCCTGGGATAACTAGCCCTTTTGGATGATACTAATTCATCTCTGAAGTAGCATAATATGTTAGGGCTGGTAAATTTTTTGAAGTAAGCTGTTCTCCTATTTTTTTCCCCTGGCCATAAAGTATTTTGCATAATTCACTTTAATGACGTGGAGGGGACCTTTAACTGGTAAAGTTGCTGCCATGTGACCAGGACGGGTTCAAGCCGTGGAAACATCCTCTCGCAGAAATGCAAGGTAAGGCTGCGGACAATAGACCCTTGTGGTCCGGCCCTTCCCAGGACCCTGCGCATAGCGGGAGATTAGTGCGTTGGGCTGCCCTGCCACTTTAATGACGTGACCCTAATACTTGAGAAGATGAGAAACAGACATTCTTCTGAGCATCACATTTAAAATGCTGTCTGGAACTGAACTCATAAAAAAACTGATAAGACTCCCCAGGTGAAAGCAGAATCCTTTTTTACCAAAGATTATTTAGTAGCCAACTGATGGGATCCTGATCTCATTTTCAGTAGCAATACAAGTACATACCTTTATTCACTGTTCATTTTAGCTTAGCTAATTTGGCCACCTATTATTACAGTGTAGTTCTCCAAAAATTCTTATCACTTCCATTTTACTTAACATATGAGTTGGAACACCCTAGACATAACGTGGATATATTGCTATACCAGAAGGCTGAACTCGCTTTTTAAATTTCTACTAGTTTCCAGGAAGGTGCCTGCATCGAACTTTATCTCAAGCTAAATTTTGAGCTGCAAAAATGAATTTTGCACAGAAAAGAATCAAGTGGGTCAAGCTGCTCTCCGTGTTCCACCAAGATGTTCTCTTTGAGATCGCCACAGAGGAATTTTTCATTGGTCTGCACAGAGCATGCTCTCAAGATGTTCCTGTCCATGCTAGTATGAAAGCTGCCAATATGAATTATCAAGGGCTTGGCAAATGGACGATTGGTGATTGATTGTCAAATGTACCTTCTGGTAATTCGAAACTTTCACATTTGTTCTCTCTTGAGCTGTAAGAAATCAATGATATTAATTATTTGTTGTAGTTCCAATTTTTAGCGGTTTCAGATACCACCTTTTTTTCTAGATGAGGTTTAGTGTAGCGAGTGTCAATGCGCCATGTTATCTACTTTTTGTTCCCTTTTTGTGGTCTGTGAATCTTGGTAGTTGTGTATGAGCTGCAATGATATTCTTCTCTTTCTTTGTCCTGCTACTTAGATGTTGACCTCAAGGATGTATAATTTTGCGGTCAAATGGCATTGTTGATTTATTAGTCCACATGTCATAAACTTGTTCTTGTATCATCATGCATTAGCCTCTAAATTTGGTTAAGCAAGAATGAATTGAAATACATGTCTTTTGACTTGGAAGTCCAAGAGAAGGCAATAAAAAGGATATCCACATGCTTTTTTCCAATAAATTCATGTTTAGATGAGGTTTTCGTAGTTGGTCATAAATTTGTATAAAAAATAGACGAAGGTCACTGTAAGTTGACCTTCAAATGGAATACTCATGATATGATAAATTCTCTTAGACATCGAATGAAATCAGTGTTGTCAAAGGCGCGCGCTTAAAGCATGCTTAAGCCCCGAACGAGGCGCAAAACATGTTTAGGATTTCATCTTGCTTAGCGGGTGCTTCAAATTTTGGCATTGTTCCAAGACATACTTTTTCTTTGCTAATGAGTGTAACCCTGAGGAGGCGACACTAAACAATTGATATTTCACTTTATTATAATTTTTTTTCAATTTCTTTGTCCATATGTTATATTATTCATGCTTATAATTATTAGTCTTGGATTACACATACGTATTTGTATTTTAGTCTCTTTTGTGCCTTTCTTCATTAAAGCCTATGCATTATTTGCATTTTTTGCTTAAAGCGCCAACAAAAATAGTCTCTCTATCTTTATAAGGTAGGTAAGATTTGCGTACACACTATTTTTCCCAAACTCCATTTATGGGAATATACTAGGTTTGTTGTTGTTTGCTTAAAGCCCCAACAGACTTTTGAGATTTTTTGCGCTTTTCACCTTTGATATCACTGAAATATGTCCAAAAGGGCGAATACAGTGAAGTAAAAAGTGTAGGTATCTTAGTTTGGAATTGAGGCACAATTGATGTAGTAATAAGGAGATAGTAAAAGGTCAGTTTTGTTCTTCATTTCTCATCATTATTGCAATCCTTTTTCCCTTTTTCATGACATATTTGTGCGTGCCTCCAGTTTTCATCTCAAAAGCAGAGCCTGAGAATGATGCTGCCTGAACCTTGCGAAATTGCGCTTTAAGAAACATATAGTTTTCAAGGGTGGAGTAGGTAAAAAACGTGTGCATTATTTATAAATTGTATTCAGTGAACTATTATAGTAAATTAATGTTATCTAGTGTATAACACCAGTTGTGTGTGAGAATTAGATTAGTAGACCATAAATAAACTTGTGATATTTGTTATACTTATAACGCTTACCTTGTTCAGTTTGGAGCTCAATTTTGTCGACAAGATCAGTTAGTAATTTATAAAGCATGGATAACTCTCCAAGATGCATATGGAGATACTTCTATTTCTCATACTATCTTCATAAGTATATAAGGTGGAAATAGTTAATCAATATGTAATTTCAAAACTGGAATTTTAAAATTAGTCTGTAATTGATTTTTTTTTTTAACAAAATTTATTTTTTGAAGGTGGTGTTTGTGCCATCTTGCGTACACCTCAACTATTTTGTCGAGTACGTGCTATCTTCTATCAGCACAAATACTTGATAACCTTGTCCACGATGACTTAGACAAATAGAAAGAAATCATCTAGTTATTTTTGTCTCTTCAAGATTTTTTTCAAGGCTTATCCTCACTTTATTGAACGCGAGGTTGCGATCTTGGATGCGCACGTAATTGAAATGGAATGGAGCAAGCTTTGATTGAACACATGATCTTGTACACTGTTATCTGAATTGTAACATCTTGATCATTAAATTGTTTCTTGGAACGACTAGAATGCTTCCGCTAAATTTGATTAATGATTTAACTCTCATTTAATAAAGTTTCAAACGCAAAATCTAACTAAGCTACCTAACAAAAACCTATGCTCATTCTTTTCTATATTCTCTTCAACACAATCATCATCAACTTTAAGAAATAACAACAACATATCCAGTAATATCACACACCATGGGGTCTGGAGAGGGTAATGCGTACGCATACCTCATCCCAACTTGTGAGGATAGAGAGGCTATTTCCAATAGACCCTCGGCGTATGAAACTTTGATAAACAAATACTTATATAGTAGTGCAGACGTCACAATCACAACAAAAAGGTTTCTTGATGCACTTTTTTAATACATCTAAAAGATGCTTATACTAAATAATGTGAGATTAAAAAGAATTAGCTGTTAATGAAGCGAGTTAAAACTATAGGAGAATCACCTGATCTATATTTGAGTGATTGAATCCCTCTTCTAATGCAGACTGACTCAAGTAGAAAAGATTAGTTTATTTTCTTTCCTTACTTCCAAAGAGAGAAGGAGAGCCTTGGTGTAACAGGTAAAGTTGTTGTCATGTGACCAGGAGGTCACGAGTTCTAGACTTGAAGACAACCTCTTGCAAAAATGTAAGGTAAGACTGCGTACAATAGAACCTCGTGGTCCGTCCCTTCTCCGGACCCCCGTATAACGGGAGTTTAGTGCATCGAATTGTCCTTTACCTCTAAAGAAAGAAAAGAAGAAATAATTATTCGTTCTAGACCGAGTATGTAAATTCTAATTATTTTTACCAACAAGAGGAGACTATCACATGCTATAACAACTTAAAGGATTAATTTATCTTTCTGATTAGAAAATAAAAATAAAATCTCTTAGGCCTTGTTAATAATCATCTTTAATACCTTTAACACAAATGCAGGGTAAGGTTCCGTAGGATAAACTCTTGTGATTCGGTTCTTCTCCGGACGCCACACATAGCAAGAGCTTAGTACACCAGGCTGACCTTTTTAATACCAATTAATACAAATGAAATTGCTAGGCAGAGACACCATATTTAAAGTAGTTTGTTACGGATTGTACTTTGAAAGAGCCATTACAATGATGATGGCAAAAATAAAAAGCTTCCAACTCTGTCCATTTTAGAACATTTCCACATGCTAGAGGGGACCAATCTCACTTAGCAGCATTGCATGTGGCTTTCTGTGCATGTCTTCTTTTATATGTCTCTATTTGTTAGTGTGTGTTTGTGTACACGTTGTGACGTACACAAGATTTTTTCGTCAGCGCTATCAATTTAATATATATATATATATATATATATATATGTAGCATCACTTAATTTTGTGTGCCTTCGGGCTCGTTTGGTAAAAAGATAAGTGTTAATTAATGTAGGGACTCGAGTAGAATATGAGCAAATATTGGACTCGAGTCTGATTTTCGGAAGCATAATTTTTAAAGGGCTATATTTGCACAACCTTTTAGAATAGGGACAAAATCTAAATAATAGCCTATAAGAGGGACATTTGTGTAAATCAACCTGTGTTTCGGAGAAGCAAAAGTGGGCCAGGAATGAGAAGTGAGTTGACGACATATGGGCCTCCAACAAAGCCCATTAGGTTTCACAAAATTCAGAACAAAGTGTACCATAAATTAGGTTTTTGTGGAGTTAAAACAATAAATACAAACTAACCTTTGAGAAGGCAACTTGTTTGGTTCTTGAATCAGGTTTATCAATTTGTCCCAACCATGTCACGTGTGAAACCACACACGTACAAAAGTTATACACCAATAATTATAAAAATAAAAAATAAAACTAAATGCATTGTGGGATCATAAAACTTGCACAGTCTGTGATTTTGGATATTTGGAAATGGAACGTAAGATGAGAGAGGCAGAAATCTGAATATAGTATGAAAATTATTGTTCCAATTTGAAGTCTATAAATTCTGAAACTTTTAAACTCCTACCTTATTTTAATTACTAGGTTAATAAATATTTATACCTATTGAGTGTATCTCCTATTGCAAATATAAGGTTTAAGCAAAAGTTTTCGGGTTCGTTTTATTTATACCTTATATAGCTTGTTTGGCTAAATTTCTAAAATTAAATTATTTTCCTCAAAATTACTTTTAAAAAAAAAAAGACTTTTGGTGAGAAGTAGTTTATTTTTGGCTAATTAATTTGAAATGTACGTTTGATGGACAATTAGTGTTTGGTCACGCTTAAAAAATGTTTCTCAGTAAATTTTTTCAGAAGTGCTTTTCAATATTTTCTCAAAAGTATATTTCAAAAAAGTATTTTTGGGATTAAACTACTTTTTTTTGCTTCTTACTTATACTCAAAATTACTTTTTTTCTTTCTAAAAATTTGGTCAAACACATTAACTTTGAGGTAAAAAAACTTTTGGCAAAAAAAACAAAAAGAGTACATTTGGCTAACAAGAAATGTGGCCAAACAAGCTATAAGACTCTAGCTGCGCCTTTGACCAAAAATACATAGCATATAACACTGATAATAACTCTTGTTGTGATAACAAACAACATCTATAACGATTATAAAAACAATTATAATATTTAGGGACAAAACTACCTTTAGCGAATGACAGTTAGTTGAATATTCTTTAACAGAATATTATATTTATATTTATATTTTACTATATATAAATGAGAGTAGGGTGTATGAACACTAACCAAACTATTGTACAAACAATTTGTTGGATTGAACTATAAATTTACGACCCGTATGATCATAGATTTTGCCTTATCTTGGGACACGTGTATTGTAATTCAAGTGCAGCCCTTCAATTTTTCTTTTCTGGGCTGAAACGTGTCTACCATTTTTGTTACATGTGACATTTGGCCTGCACTTCTCTTTTATATACCATTCTCCTCCTTCGTTCTTACCCTATGGTTTCTATTGTGGCGCGTACATACACAATCCTTCCTTATTTTATTATGTAAAACAAAATCACAGATAAAATTTATTATGGCGCACAACCCGATTATTACATATAAAATTCGTTGCAGGGCGAAATTCGATCCTACCGTATTAATATTAAAATCCTCTTATTCTATCATATCACAATCGTTGCGGTGTACAATTCGATCCATAAACAAATTCAATAATTGTAATCAATCCAACAACACAATTCACAAGAATTTCTACGATCAAAGAATATGAAAGCAAGACAATAAAGGAACTCCGTACCGAATTAAGGAATGCTACAACTAAAGAGAAGCTAAGCTAACTCTGACAAATTAGAGCTCCGGGAAGTAAGAGGAAGGGAGAGAAGAGAGGATTTACATTCAAAGAACTTGGAGATTTATAAGTCATTCAAACTTTCCAACACTGAAATCATCTAAAATCTTGACGACTTCCCTTGTCATTTAGAAAATATTTTTTCCCTTTTCGCTTTTTGGTGTCATGTCGAACTTTTTGATTTTGGTTGTGTTGTAGAAACTGTTGCACTGCACAAAAGAATGGCATGGAATCGCTCAAAAGAAAAATGATCAGTGAAAGGTCATTGCACCTTCGATTAATATTATGGACTTCATACCATCAATATGAACTTCACTAGAATTTAAGGATCAAATATATTTTCTTGGGATAACTTTATAAGAAAAGAACATGGATAACGTTAGTTGCTAGGAGTAGATTCGTTATGAAATAGCGTATTGTGTACGTTCGTTTCACTTTGGATCATGTCAAAAAAAAAGAAGGAAGTGCCTTAACATACCTTAACCAAGTTGAGTCCTTAATACATTCCAAGCAACTCTTCAAACAAGTCAACTCAATCTATCATAGCATAAGGAGATTCAAAATCAGTGTTGAGCAAAGGCTAAGTCTGTAACTTAAACTAGTAGCTCGTTTACGTAAATTCGGGAAGCATATCCTGTAATAAGAGCCTCCTCCAATACCATATACCAACAACAATATCCAGAGAAATCCAGCAACATATAAATATCAATAACAAGACAACATATAACAATAACAAGTCACAACTACTTCACGACGAGCGGCAAGCTCCGATTGGAATCTGTATAACCCATATCACCCCCTTATAGACTTCTCACATTAACTTAACAGAATCATTAACATGATAATGAAGTATTTCATTAATGATTCCATCCTTATACCATATATTTATAACAAAGAAAACCATCCACAACTCCAACTATCTTCGATTAGCAATTTTATTCACTAGTTTAAGTTTAGTCCATCCATTTAACTTAATCAACGTCACGATATCCTTAAGCACATGAAAGAACACAATACAAATATAGGTGGTGGTTACATGAGATATATCCATTCAGAGTGTTCTGCGATAAACAGGTTTTTGATATTTATCGGCTAAAGCTGAATAGGCTTTTCCTATTAGCTTTTGCGTTGCTAATTTTATATTGCTTGAGTCATATCAAAAAGATCTCTCAATATCAGGCTAAGAGTTGCTAGGTGTTTCATAAGACGACAACATTCATTGAGGCTCCATTGTTCTTTCCTTATTTGGTGAGTGACAGTAGAATTTTTCTCGTTTTGCATTATTATCGTGAATTCTAAACTACTGAATGTGATTCATATTCTGATTTAATTTAATTGGATTGTACAGTAGTCTCTTTCCTCGGCATGCAAGGAAAAACAAGAAGTGAAAATACATGTAGCAAGGAATGTCTGCTATGGCTTCTACACTAACCAATGTCGTGGCTGGTGGAGATAAGTCAAATCAAGGCTTATTTGGTACCCATTTTTTGGTTATTCGGTATTTCGGTACGATTTTCGATATTGAAGTTTCGATATTTTCGGTACCGAATTATTTGGCAGATGTTTGGTTGGAGTCGTTGGACTGCTGACAGTTGTAGTTTACTAGTTTAGCTGTATCATTGACAGATGTATATTACTGGGAAGCATCTTTTTAGTTGCAGGGACTCAAATATTGTTGATTGAAGGCTAATTAAGTAAAAAAAAAATTTAGTTACAGGAAACATCTTCTTAGTTTTGTTTGGCATATATTGCTGATTGAATTGTTGAAGCTTTCTTAGTTAGACGTGCAAACTTTTGTTATATTTTAACTTTTATTAAAGCCTTCTTACCGGCACACGTTAGTAAGGGCAGCAACATATGAAGCTATCCAGTCAAGTGTTGGTGTTGAGACTTCGAGTCTGTTTACTGTTGAAAACATGTTTAGCAATTTAGTTTATTAACGTTCTATACTAATGCAAAATTAGTTTAGTTTGGTTAGCTACCAAAATCGTACCGAACCAAATAAGAAATATCGAACCGTACCGAACTATTTTGGTACGGTATTTTGTGTGTATAATTGATTTACCGAATACCAAAATACCAAACCATAGTTATAATACCGTACCAAAGTATCGAACGCTCACCCCTACTTTTGATAGTTTCCTTTGTTTCTGATTTTTCATCATATATGTCATGATTTTTTTTTCCTTGTATCATTCTATAAAACTAGTGTTGTTGCTAAGGGTATATGATGACAAATTGAGAGACGGTCCTTAATAAATGTCATATCATTAGTGAAGTACATGATAACCAATTAAGCATGCCGACATGTCTGCATCACAGTAGAAGTGTCTTTAGTTCTTGCATGTCTTCATTAGAGGATGCCATTTAGATGTTTATATACTTATGAAGAAGATTTTTTTAGGGTTTCTTTCATTACACTATTATTTTAGAAAAATAAGTTTCATTTTATCTACATATTTATCAAAGCCTAGATCAAAAAGATCCTTGTGGTCCAGAACGTAACTGGTAAAGTTGTTGGGGTTACGGGCTCGAGCCATGGAAATACCTTCTTGCAGAAATGCAGGGTAAGGCTGCGTACAATAGACCCTTGTGGTCCGACTCTTCTATAGCGAGAGCTTAGTACACCGAACTTCCTTTAGATCAAAAAGATTTTATATTTATTTATTTATAGATTAAAATTATGTGTAAAATAGGATGAAACTAGCCAGTCAGAACTCTTCAATTTTGATCTTTATTTTTCCGCAGAATAAACACATCTTTTCGGGTTATTGGATTAAGTAAAAACATTTTCTGTCATGTGAGGTAATTTCTTTCCCATGTTAATGTGCCATCTGCAGTTAAGGACAAAAAATCATAGTATACTACTAATGTACTAGCTATATGATTTTTAGTTGTGACTATAACTTTAAGTTTAACTATAACCCAAGTCTAAGACAGGAGAACATTGATGAAGATGTTGTTGTACCACTCTAATATTTTGTATTCAATTAGAATGATTTTGTGCTGCATGTTTTAAACCTATCTCAAAATTTTTTTTCACTAATTTTCATCCTGTTTTCTGTGTTGCATGTGTTAGAAAATGATGCAGTTAGATCCCTGAAGGCGATATGGCAAAGAAGATACCTTAAAAATAGCTTTCTTCAGTTGGAGTAACTCTGACATTTGATGTGTGAAGGAAAGGAGAAAACAGTAAGTCACTACTTCTTCACCCTTGAGATGGCTAAGAGATCTAGAACATGTTGCTAACAGAAGAATGCAGGAGACTACTCCTAAAGTGGTTTTCTCTACTCCTAAGGGAGTAATGTTATTATCCAATTACCCTCCCCCACTTTCTTTTGATATTTGGAAGTTTTATTATCTGATGTTTAACAACTATACTCTCAACTCCTCTTCTTATACAATATATGATGTTGTATGGACATTTATGTCTTATAGTTTTCAAGCTTACGCTCTTACATTTTCCGGTAACTGATAAGTAGGGATTTTGACTGCTATATTAGCATATTTTGGCTTTTGTTTTACTCCGAAAGTATTGAATTGTGTTCCCGAAACTAATAAAATTGTGCAAATTGCAGGAATACTGGAAGTTTGGTCTCTTGAGATGAAATCCAACTCAAAAGGAGTGTTCCAAAGCACAAGGCAATAAAGGGCACAGACGCACAAATGTGCGGTCCACAGAACAAATTGCGGACCGCAGAATTCCATCTGCGGCAGCAAACGAAGAAGAAATACCTAACAGGACTTTCAACAATATGCAGACCGCACACAAATTGTGTGGTTGCAAAATTGGGCTTAGAGTCAAAGATCAGAGAGTATGCAAAAAGACCAAGTCCAGAAGCCTTTGTGAAGTGCGGACCACATAATAATTATGCGGCCGCAGTCCAGAAATGTGCAGCCTCAGAAGATTACCTCGCGGACGGAGTCTAAAAATGTGTGGTGGCAGAACTCACCTGCCTGCCAACTGAAAAAATCTGCGGACCACACATGGAATTGTGCGGCTGCAGAACCTCTCGATGAGCATTTTTGTCCGCGATTTTTGGCCCCGTATAAATACACGAGTTTCACAAAATTAGGTCAAGTTTGAACATACAAAGCTGTTGTAGCTGTTTCTCTTTGCTATTTTAGGAAGTTTTAGCTTATACGAGTATTTTAACATTAGATTTCATCATTTTAATCTTCCATTATGAGTTTAATTAGCTTTTCATCTTTATTTTCTTCAAATCCCATTATGAGTAGCTAGATTTTTACTAGGGTTTTGACCCAACCCTAGTGTGTAAACTTAATGGGTGATTAAGTTTATGATTGTTTATGATTGGGTGTTGATTATTTAGCTTAGTTTATGATTCAATTTAGAGTTTATGGTTGCAAACATTGATTCATGCCAATTTGACTTAGTCTCTACTTGAGAAAGAGGGACCTAGTCTAGGATAACTTAGCTAACAAGAAATTGGATTACTTGAGAGATTGATTAACCTAATTAAAGGGCTCAAACTAGAGATAGTAAGAACCCGACTTGAGCTCTTATAAGCATGTTTTAGTTGATACTCATTTGGACTTGAAAAAGCCAAATAGGGCAAAATCAATATCTGACCGAGAGGTATTGAGTGGGTAACGTGGAGTTGAGAGTTATAATACACCCCAATAAACTAAATAAGTATAAACATCTTTATCCCATTAGGCAAACACCTAGGTTATGGTCACATCCTAGGCCTTAATCCAATTGGAAAAACCTCAAAAATATTTATCTATAATTTATTTTCTTTAGCTTGAATTCATTAGATTAACAACAGAAATAGAAAACAAAACCTTTTTGTGGAAGTGCAATCTTATATAATCCATTTGATTGCCTCAAATATATACTCCTAACACTCCTCATAACTCCCTGTGAAAATCGACCCCGACTCTTGTTGTGTACTATTCTTCCAATGACTGTTTCTACTCAATATTGAGTGTGGATTGGACGTGGATCAATTTTTGGCGCTGTTGTCGGGGAGTTAAAATAGTGTTAGCTATATATTTGGGTGTGTTTTTTGGAATATCTTCTTTTCCTTATGTGTAACTAACTTGTTTAAGAAATCGTAGGTACAACCATGGAGAATAATGAGCTCGAAAATTTACCTTTGGGGATGTGGACGTCAAGGATTTGCAAGTTGATGAGGTTCCTCTTGAACCTCAAGACAATAGAAGAGGCCGAGTTCCTCATGACAATGTCCCCGCTCCACCCCCACCTCTACCACGAGCGGCTCCACACCGGATATTACGCAATGAAGGATATGCAAATGCAATAATCCCTCCCCGTAGTAGGGCGAGAAACTTTCAAATCACCAATGTGATGCTCACTTTTCTTGAGCAACGAGGTTTCTTCACCGGTGCTCCGACTCTAAATGCATACAACCATTTGAAGGGGTTCGTAGATACTTGTTAGGGGAGAAAACAAATAAATTTCTCCAAGGATACATTGAGGCTAAGGATTTTTACCTTCTCTCTACGAGGGAAAGCTTTAGATTGGTTGGAACGATTGCTGAACCATTCCATTCACACTTGGGATGAGTTGGCGGAAAAGTTTATTTCTAAGTTCTTCTCTCCAGGGCACATGGGTACACTTCAAGATGAGATTTTGACATTCAAGCAAGAGCCTAATTAACCACTACACGAGATATGGGAACGTTATAGAACAATGGTTAAGGAATGTCCCAACAATGATATGACAGAGAATATGATTCAACAAACTTTCTATTGTAGGATTAACACAACCAACAAATGTGTAGTGAATCAACTTGCCGGTGGGAATTTCATGACTACGCCTTATGCGGAGGCGTGTGAGATTTTGGATGAGATGGCAGAAACGTCATCGACTTGGCAATCCCGTGCCAATGTTCCACAAGGTGACCCAAACATGATTCACCTTCACAAAGAATTGCAAGACCATAGGCAAGCAATTGCTGAGTTGACAACCACCATGATGCAACTAAAAAATGCCCAACTAAATCAAGTGTAAAATCTCAAGCAAGTCAATTCCATGGAGGGAGTGAAAATGATGGTGAACAAGAGGAGGACTAAAGGTTCACAAGTGCAAAATAGAGTGGAGAATTATATGCAAGAAGATAGTGGATTTGATCAAGATGATTCCTACAATGAACAAGAAGAGGAGGTGCAAAATGTGAACAACTTGCAAATGCAAAGAAACAACTTCCAAGGCCCAAACCAACAACAATGTCGATCTGAAAATAATCAAGACAAATGGAATTCTAACAACCAAGGAAATTAGAGTGGTGGCAACAATCAAGGGAATTGGCATAACAACAACAATTAAGGAAATTGGAATGGAAATAATCAAGGAAGTTGGAGTGGAAATAATTAAGGAAATTGGGGGGGGG
>ML389119.1:20819-48237 GCA_005239525.1 Nicotiana knightiana
TAACAATCAAGGAGGATGGAACAATAATCAAGGCAACCAGGGGGTCGGGCTTTCAAATCCCCCCAATGTATCAATAACCGAACAACTTGCCTCCTTATCCTTCCCATGGTTCAAGTTCTTCAAACAACGAGATGGGGTGTATTGAAACATGTTCAAGTAAATGATGGAAAAGAATGCCAATTTGGATGCTCAACGTGCCTCACACAACACATCAATTCGCAACTTGGAAGTTCAAATGGGGTAAATCTCTCAAGCTCAAAATTTTCGTCCCAAGGGGGAACTACCAAGTGACACGGTAGTAAACACAAAGGGTGGAAACAACACGGGGCATGCCATGGCAGCTACTACAAAAAGTGGAAGTGGTGGGAATGCACCTACCTTAAGTCAAAGGCAACTTGTGGATGATGAGAAAGTGGTGCAAGAAGAAGAGATCCCGAGAAATGAGCTGCAACCTAATGATGAAGTCATGATTGATATAGATGATAATGTGAAAGAGAATCAAGAGGAGTTAAACCCATCCAGGGATCATATTATTGACATACCGGAGCCGGTAGTGCAAAAGGCTAATGCACAATTGCCTAAGCCTCCACCTCCATACCCTCAAAGACTTGCCAAGCAAAATGGTGAAAACCAATTCAAGAAGTTTATTCAAATGATGAAGAGTCTCTCAAGCGGTCAATGAATTTTGAAACGATCAAATTCACTCATCAAGTGAGTGCAATTGTGCATTCAATGTCTCCTAAGTTGGAGGCTCTTGGTGCTTTCACGATTCCTTGTAAAATTGGCAGTGCCGAGTTTGCTAAAGCTCTTTGTGATCTTGGGGAAAGTATCAATTTGATCTCCTATTTGGTTTTCAAAACATTGGGGATTAGAAAACCAAGATTCACCTCTATGAGATTGCAAATGGTCGATCATACTATGAAGAGGCCATTGAGAGTGATTGAAGATGTCTTGGTTCGTTTTAAATTCATTCTTCCGAAAGATTTTGTCATTCTAGATTGTGAAGTTGATTATTAGGTGACGATTATTCTTGGAAGACCTTTCCTTGCTATGGAGAAGGCTATTTGTGATGTTGAAATCGAAGATCTTACATTCCGGGTTGGTGATGAAAAAGTGGTTTTCCATGTGTGTAAGTTCATGCAGCAACCAAATAGCAATGAGGTGTGCTCTTTTGTGGACTTGGTGACCGATGTTATTATTGATGACACAAGTGCTACAATTAATGTTGGTGATATGCTGGAGTCTGTGTCGCGCCCCCTCTTTCCTCCCCTTTCGGATCGGTCAAGGTATTCGACATCATTGGGACAACTCGTTTCCTTTTGGGAAAGGGATAAGGAATTGAAGAGTCGCCACCTAACGATTTTAAAGTGCGTTAGGGCACCTACTAAGGGTCATTTACAAGCACAAATTGTATAACCAGAGATAGGGTAAGGGCTTGAAATTACTTCAAGAGGAAGGTGTTAGGCACCCCTCGAAGTCCACAACTGTGGTTCCCAACCAAACAAACTTTGTGAATTTAGACAAATAGCAAATATCAATTAAAATTTAAACAAGTAAAAGATTGAAAAGATTCGCAGTCTAAGCACACATATGTGCTAAAGTTTTAAAAGATTCAAGGTCTAAAATACATATGTAAGGTTTGAAAGAGTTATGATCTAAACACACATATGTAAGAGATAGGGGGTCCTAGGTTGTTATCCTATAGGATCACATCAATACAATGCCCGGTAATCACTTCTCACAAGAGGAGCTACACGTTGCATTAGCGCACCGGTCATCATATCCATATCTACCCTTTCCCACCCCTTAGCGGTTTATTAAAGCGAGTGTTGTTTAACGACCTCTATGCGTGCTGTTACCCGTCCCTTCTTAATGGTCCTAGAGGAAATTAGGACCTCTACCTATAGGCAGTTCTAGACAACCCCCTAAGGTTTGAAAGGAGAAAATACTAGGCGACAGGCAAGAACAGATAGGACTTTACAAATAAATGCAGGAAAAAGCAATTAAGAGGCTCAGATTTACCTCCACAGCTAATGCACATAAGCAGCACGTCTCAAACACAAACAAGGGCAGTATTATTAAGCGGGATCCTAAAACATGATATCTAATTGAAAATCAGAACACAGAAGATATGCAACTTCAATTTTACAAACACAGAAACATGACCTAATCAGTTTGCCTACTGATTTTAAAACCTGTTAACCATTAGGCAGTAAACACAAAGCAACAGTCTTCCAGTTTTAAAAGAGATTGATTACCTAAGGCTTGCCTAGGCGTGGAATTGTGCATAATAATTACCAGAATTTTTAAAAACAGTTCAGAAGTTGTTTTTACCTAAAAGCATGTTGTTCTAGGTGTTGCAAAATACAGGGATTATCACCAATTTATTTAAAATAATATGATCAAATAAGAGACTGTCTTATGTCCTTTTTCATGAATCAATAGTTTAACTAAGTGTGACTGAGCGAGATCCTAAAGCATGGTATCTCCTATGCACATAGAGATGCAGAATGGTTGCATAATTCCTAAAGCATGATTTCTAAATGCACAGGAGGTTACAACATAATTTCAGGATGTGCAGGAGCAACATTTTTTATGTCGATGCTATTATTTAGCCTAGAAACAGGATTTCTAAGTGATAAATAGGGTCAAATGGGATGGTGAAGCAGTAAACCTAAAATATGATATCTAATGCATGACATGCTTAGAATGTATTGGTCCTAAACATGGAATCTAATGCACATATAAGAAATTTAAACCTAAAGCATGGTTTCTACCCATTGATATTGATAACATATATACCTCCCCTTTTCACTAGCCATCCCCAATATCTGTTTACAAATAATTATTACAGACCAGCTGAGTAAATTACATAAATAGATAAAGGAAAAGAAGAAGTTATACTATAGGGTGCCTGAAAAACAGGCCCAAATTCCCAGAACCTCAAGTGCTCAAATGTTTCATAGCCTTTCTCATATCCGGGTGTGTCAGAGTTCCCTAAGGACCTCAAGGGATCCCGGGCAGTGTTCACAACCAGGTTTCATAACCATAATTGAGTAAGTGCAGTGTGGAAGGGCCAACCCCAGTGCACTAGAGTTCAGATGGATCTCACAGGAATCCCAAGGCAGCCATACACTAGAGGGGCAGAACCTAAGGACCTAAGAGTAGAGTGAGAGTGCTTGACATGGTTTTGAAAAGGTTTTAATAGGAAAAACAATGTTTGAAAAAGACTTAGTTGAAACAGTTTTATAAAATAGGAGAGTTGTTTAGTAAAAATAGTTTTTGACAAGATTAGGATAATTAACCAACAGTAGACTAATCACAACACAAAGAGATTCAGCACATTCAAATCACAGTCCTTCATACATGGGTGATGGGAATTGGGGACACATAGAGCACCTAGTATACAAGAGCATAAAAGTTCTTGTTGGGGGTTTATGGGGATTAGGGGGTAGCTAATGGTATCAAAACAACATGAATTTTAGAATTAACACAGAATCAGACAACGTAGGATACAAAATTGTTTTGAAAGGTTCATACTAGAAACTAGGTAAACACAAGATAGAGTAGAGTCACATTGGGACATACTACAAGGGGTAACATATTCATAAGCGTATGGATCCTAAGGGGGAGTGGGACATAATATAATATGCTAGATGAACAATGATGTAGACATGTCAATTACATCTTGAACAACAAAACCATAGATAGAAACATATCAGAAACATGATAAACTGAAGCAGTAAAAGAAACATGTCGGTTTTGGGACTTGAATTGAAATCAGAACATACCAGTAAATGGATAGTAAACACAAAGTGAAGAATAGGAGAGCCCAATAATTAGCCTTGGATTGCAGCCGGCTAATTCAGAACAGTAGTAACTAAGTAACAAAGAAAGAAAGAGAGCAGAAAAGCTTTGAGTGTGAGAGAGAGTTTTTGAACTAATGTGTTCGTGTGTGTTGATGTGTGTATGTATATATAGTGCTTTGAAACTAGGTAAAATAAGGTAAGAAACACAATTAGGCAGTATGTTATGGAGCTCAGAACCAATTAGAGCAACAATCATTCCAATTACTCCCTTAATTAAGAGAGTCATTTCAAACGGTAAAAAACAGGAAACAAGTAAGGAAATGGATCATACATGACTTGAGCATAAATAAGGAAACAATTTCAATCAGTGCCAGTAATTAGGCTAAGTACATAGGATTCTAATTAAGGAAATAACATAAGAACTAATTTGAAGTATAGTTGACATAACATAAGGCAAGAAATAAATTAAGGTCGGAAAATCAGCAGGAAAATCATCATAAGAGATTAGTGAAAAGTATCAATTAGAGGTTAGAGTTTCAAATAGGAACAATACTGATTAAGGGGAATCAACACAGATTGCACGGAATAAACACATGATAACCAAGGCAAAGGAAAGAATTTAGAACCCTAATAGACATGGTAAAGTAAAGATCATATAGAATCAGGGATTCAAACTGAAATATAGTACTGATAAACATAAATCTCTGAGAGTCAGCGAGATAAGCACATAATAGGTAGAAATAGGCAGAATCAGGAACCCTAGTAAGTTAAACAGGATGAAAATCTCAAAATACTCAGATTAATTGAAACAAATTCATGAGAGTCAAACATGCAAACAATTTGAAAGAACGAACAGTAAAGATGAACTTAGAACCCAAAGATTAACCCAAGAAACTTAGGGTTTTCAACATAATAAATTAGATAAAGGGAAAACTTAAATAAATCATTTAAACATAGTGAAAATCACAGAATAACACTGAAATCAGAAGAGGAATCGTTTTTGAAAAGGGGTTAAGAAACGCTAGTTTGAAAATGAAGAGATGCTTTAGAAAATCGAAAAACTCTTTAAGAAAACAGTAAAGATAACTCGAATAGACTCAGATCTGTTACAGATCTAAGGAGTCAAGGGATAGATCTAGGGTTTCGAAGAGAGACAACCTAGAGACGAGAAGAGACCGGCTTAGAAACCATAGGTCTAGTAAGGAAATAGAGCGATCTTACTCAGAAGTCCATGGTGGCCTGAGAATGGTGAGCACGAAACTGAGGGGTGAATGAACAATTAACTGATCCCTTGAGGACCTCAGGGATGCGAGAAACAGGCCATGGAGAGGAGCCATAGAGGCTAGGGGGTAGAGAACCACCATTGTTATCGGCGAACCAGAAAATGGCGAGGGGATTAGGGTTTGGGTAGAGAGGATTTGAGAGGGAAGGGGAAGGCAGCGGAGAGCAGATGAGAGAAATGAGAGGTAATGAGGGTTTGGGAGGGGGTCGTTTGGATTAATTAAGGAAAGAAAGGATCTGGATCGTTGATTAAAAATGATCAACGGTCCAGATTGAAAAAGGAATTGGGTCGGGTGGATTTAAGTGGATTGGGCCTGGGATTTGGGATATTTTAATTGGGTTGGGTCCGGTTTAACTTAGCTGCAATTGAAATGAGATTAGGCTATTTGTTAAATACCCAATTCAAATTAATTAAAATAATTTACAAAATAGCTCATAATTATAAAAAATGAATTTCATGCATAGAAAATAGTTTGAAATGATTATTTAGTATTTAAAAATACAAAAGACTAATTCCTGGTAAAAAAGTACTGCAAAAATAGTATGCATAGTCTATAATTACAAAGTTATTGCAATTGTAGCCAAAAGGTGACAAATTGGCTATTTATAGAATAATTTGGACTTAATAAGACCATAAATAGTAATATTAAATCAAGAAATATTTTTAAAATTATTTGTGATGCAATTTTGTAATCATTTATTAGAAATAAAATGCTGGATAAATTAATAAAAATATAGGAAAATTGTGGAAAACTACCAATTGCTATTAATGCGTGATTTTGAAGATATATATGCAATTTAAAACATTTTTGGGAAAAATTGGGTATCAAAAACTGCCTCTCTTTACCCGGAAAGGATGAAAGAGTTTGTCGGGTAAAGACATGATGGCTAATTTGACCGAGTGAAATGGTTTGGAGAGATTTAGGCCGTACCCTGGCTTCTGAGCTGCCTACATATCCCTGATTTTACAGGAATCAGGTCGTATGTAGTTCCAGATTCATCGGCGAAGTATACCGGCACAAACATCACAAGAACGGACGCAACATCTAGGGATGGGCGGATGGGCGATTTATGGAATATCGTGTTCGAGACGGTTGGGAGAAATGGAGCGGGATTGCTCCTGCTGGGATAGCCGCTGCTCGCCTAGTTACGTACAAATACAAGCAATACAGGCGTATACTATGCATAAATTTATACATGATGCAAGTTCCCGTTGGACTATAAAACTGTCTTTGGACAGTTAGCGATGACGTCCTTAGACCATGATGTCCCGAGTCATGAATTGTTTGATGAGAGACTCGCAGACCATGAAATGATGTTCTCGGGCTATGAAGATGGTGCCTCCGAACTATGACGCCTTTGAAAAATGATAGGCAAGATTGAGAGAGATCCTCAGGCCATGACATGGTGTCTTCCGGCTACGAGGATGATGCCGTTAGACTATGACGCATTTGGACAAGTTGGCGATATTTCAGCCCATGAAATGCAATAATATGATGTCCACAAGACAAAGCTTAGTCTTGCGAAATAGAGGGCAGAGCTTAGCCCGAAAGAGAGCAAATAGATAGTACCGGAGAGACAACGCTTAGTCTCGGCGAAAGAATGTAAATTGGAGGCAAATCTTAGCCTCATGCAGTTATGGAGACAGAGCTTAGTCTCATGAAAGATGCGGGACAAGGCTTAGCCCCATGCAGATGAAGGCAGAGATTAGCCTTATGCAGATGTGGAGGCAGGGCTTAGCCTCATGCAAGTATGGGGACAGAGATTTGGAAGGCAGAGATTAGCCGTATACAGAATGAAGGCAGAAATTAGCCTTATGCAAAAGAAGGCAGAGATTAGCCTTATGCAAGTTAGGGAGGTGACGATTAGCTTATGCAGATGGAGGCAGAAATTAGCCTCATGCAAAATGTGGGACATGGCTTAGTCCTATGCAAGATGAAGGCAGAGCTTAGCCTTATGCAAATGAAAGCAGCTATTAGCCTTATGCAAAATGAAGGCAAAACTTAGCCTTATGCAGAAGATTAAATAGTAAATGATAGTAGAATTTCTTAGCTGGAAGCTGGTTTTGATATTGTGATTTTTGTGAGCATTGTGACTATGGAGCATTGTTTGTTTGTGCTAGTAGCAAATGTCGGCAAGTGTGATGGTTTCGAGGATTGTGATTCTGAACATGTACGTTCTTTGTTCCTGCATCCAAAGAAAACTTGTGAGTTCTGTAGACGGGGGAGGTTGATTCGTGTCTCCGCTGGCTTTATTTGACTCATTCTGCTAGGTCTGATGATTCTGTTTGTGTAATTGGAGTAGCGTTTGCTAAACAGAGCTATATTTTGAAAAATTGCATGATTTTATAAAGACATAGTAAAATATGTTTTGAGAAATTTAGATGAAACGATGACCGTGTAATGGTTCAAGACATTGCAACCACTCATGCTACAGAATTTTGAGGGTCCTCAAAATTCTGCCCCAGTTAGATGGTTGATGATTCTGACCGTTGTACATATTGCGACCGGCTGAACTTGCTTCGGAATTTGGAGGGTCCTCCTCAAAAGTCTGCCCTAGTTTCCAATTGCGGGGGAAATGAGATTTTTATTGAATTATTACCGAACCCATAGGGCTGTCTACGTATCCCCTCTTAAACGGGAATCAGGTCAGGCGTAGTTCAATTGCATCATTGAAGAAAAACATGGAAAGTTACACATAATATCGTTTGACTGCATCTGAATTGATTGGATTTGGCCAAACTTCTCCGTCCATTTCTGCAAGTATAAGAGCTCCTCCTATCAATACTCGATGAACCATATACAGACCTTGCAAATTGGGAGAAAATTTCCCTTTGGCTTCGCCTTGATGTGGAAAAATATTCTTTAACACCAGCTGCCCCAGTGTGAACTGTCTTGGCTTGACTCTCTTGTTGAAGGCTCTGGACATCCTATTCTGATAAAGTTGTCCATGACATATTGCAGTCATCCTTTTCCCATCTATGAGGGCCAATTGCTCGTAGCGGCCTTTTATCCATTCTGCGTCGCGGAGCTCAGCTTCTTGCATGATTATTAAGTAAGGGATCTCCACTTCGGCAGGGATAACAACTTCCGTACCATAAACCAGTAAATAAGGAGTTGCACCGGTTGATGTACGGACTGTGGTGCGGTATCCCAGTAAGGAGAATGATAATTTTTCATGCCACTGTTTGTGCTTTTCTATCATCTTTCTCAATATCTTTTTGATGTTCTTATTAGCGGCTTCCACAACTCCATTCATCTATGGTCTATAGGCTGTGTAATTCTTGAGCTTGATTTTGAAAGTCTCGCACATGGCTTTCATCAGATCACTGTCGAGATTGGAGCTGTTGTCGGTGATGATTGACTCCAGAACCCCGAACCGACAAATGATATGGTCACGGACAAAGTCGACCACGACTTTCTTAGTCACTGCTTTGTATGATGTCGCTTCGATCCATTTGGTGAAGTAATCAATAGCTACTAGGATGAACCTGTGTCCATTTGAGGCTGTGGGCTCGATTGGTCCAATAACGTCCATTCCCCAGGCGACGAGCCGCCAAGGTGAGCTTGTTGCATTGAGCTCATTTGGGGGTACCTTTATCATATCTGCATGTACCTAACATCGATAGCATTTTCGGACATATTGGATGCAGTCCACTTCTATGGTCATCCAGAAGTAACCGAATCTGAGTATTTTCTTTGCTAAGACAAAACTATTCATGTGTGGGCCATAGGTCCCAACATGTATCTCATCAAGTAGTCTGGAAGATTCCTTTGCATCGACACATCTTAATAATCCCAAGTCATGAGTCCTTCTGTACAGGTTTCCTCTGCTGAGAAAGAAATTGTTGGACAATCTCCGAAGCGTGCATTTCTGAGTGTGATTTGCAAGCTCTGGGTACTCTCCCTTTGACATATATTCCCTGATGTCGTGGAACCATGGTCTCCCATCTGCTTCTTCTTCAACGTGGGCACAGTATGCCGGTTGGCTATGGATCTTTACTAGAATAGGATCAATGAAGTTCGTATCTGGGTGCTGTATCATGGATGATAGAGTGGCCAATGCACCGGCAAACTCGTTCTGAATTTTGGGGACGTGCCGAAATTCTGTCTTTGTGAACCTTTTCCTCAATTCCTGCACATGGTGTAGATATGGAAATATCTTGGAATTCTTGGTAGCCCATTCTCCTTGTAATTGGTGTAGCAGATCTGAGTCACCAATTACTAGCAACTCCTGGATACTTATGTCAATGGACATATTGAGCCCTAAGATGCAGGCCTCATATTCTGCCATATTGTTGGTACATGGAAATCTGAGTTTGGCAGATACCGGGTAGTGTTGACCTGTTTCCGATATCATGACAGCTCCAATGCCGACTCCTTTGAAATTGGCTGCTCGTCGAAGAACATTATCCACCCATCATAGGATTCTTCAATGCCCTCCCCTATGAATGAAACTTCTTCATCGGGAAAATACGTTTTTAGGAGTTCGTATTCTCATCCCACGGGGTTCTCGGCAAGATGATCTGCCAGTTCTTGCCCCTTGACCGCTTTCTGAGTCACATAGACAATGTCGAACTCACTCAGCAGGATTTGCCATTTGGCCAGTGGGCATGGGCTTTTGAAAGATATATTTCAAGGGATCCATCCTTGATATGAGATACGTTGTGTAGGCACAGAAGTGATGCCTTAGCTTCTGGTCTACCCAGGTTAGAGCACAACAGGTACGTTCTTGTAGAGAATATCGGGCCTCATGTGGAGTGAACTTCTTACTCAGATAATAGATAGCCTGTTCCTTTCTTCATGTCTCGTCGTGCTGCCCCAGAACGCAGCCAAAAGCTCCATCTAATACCGCAAGGNGATTGAATTTCTTACTCAGATAATAAATAGCTGGTTCCTTTCTTCATGTCTCGTCGTGCTGCCCCAGAACGCAGCCAAAAGCTCCATCTAATACCGCAAGGTAGAGTAGCAAGGGTCTACCTAGATCTGGCGGGACCAAAACTGGTGATGTTGATAAGTATTCCTTGATTCTGTCAAAAGCTTTCTGACAATCATCGGTCCATTCGGTCGTAGCATCTTTCTACAGCATCTTGAAGATTGGTTCACATATAACTGTGGAATAGGCTATGAATCGGCTGATGTAGTTAAGGCATCCCAGGAAACTCATCACATTTTTCTTTTTCTTTGGCGGTGACAATTCTTGGACGGCTTTGACCTTTGATGGATCCAGTTCTATTCCTCGGCGGCTGACGATGAACCCAAGCAATTTCCCAGCAGGAACTCTGAACGCACACTTTGCGGGGTTTAATTTCAAGTTATTCTTTCGCAGCCTGTTGAAGAATTTTCTCAAATCTGCTGTATGGTCAGTGACTCTCTTGGACTTGATGATGGCGTCATCCAAATACACCTCAATTTCTTTATGTATCATATCATGGAAGATAGTGGTCATAGCTCTCATATAGGTGGCCCGAACATTCTTTAGGCCGAACGACATCATCTTATAACAGTAAACTCCCCACGGCATAGTGAAAGCTATTTTCTCAGCGTCTTCCTCGTCCATCCAAATCTGGTGGTAACCAGCAAAACAATCCACGAACGACTGAAGTTCGTGCTTTGCACAATTGTCAATCAAGATGTGTATGTTCGAGAGAGGAAAATCATCCTTTGGACTGGCCCGGTTGAGATCCCAGTAGTCGACACAAACCCTGACCTTTCCATCTTTCTTGGGTACTGGCATGGTGTTGGTTAACCATGTCGGATATTCAACTACCCTGAGAACCTTGGGTTGATTTTCTTGGTAACTTCCTCTTTGATTTTCAAACTCATATCAGGCTTGAATTTTCTAAGCTTCTGTTTTACCGACGGGCACATTGGATTGGTTGGTAACTTGTGAGCCACAATGGATGTACTTAGACCAGTCATGTTATCGTACGACCATGCAAATATGTCTTCATAATCTTTCAAGAATTGTGTGTATTCCACTTTCTCTGATGGCGATAGATGAATGCTGATGCGAGTTTCCTTGACAATTTTTGAATCTCCCAGGTTGACTATCTCGGTTTCGTCCAGATTGGACTTAGGTCTATTTTCAAAATCCTTTACTTCTGTGATAATTTCATCGAGTATGGTATCTTCTTCTTCTGAATCACTGTCCTTTTGTTGCGTTGTCTCATTGCATGTCACAGTCGTTGGTTCATTAAGACAGGAAATAGTAATGCTGTATAGATAAAAGTGTGAGAGAAAATGATAATAATAAACACTGATTCATTGAAATATAAAAGCGATTTTCAATAATTTAAACGAATGTTTGGAATACTGGGGATTTTATTTAAAGCAGAAAAATACGAAAAGGAAATCATTAGCGAATAAAATAAACAGTGCTTGCTCAACCTTGCTACCCCGAGACTCATCGGGCCTTAGATGGTCTGACAGTCTAATTCTTGAGGAATGATCCCTTACTCACAACTTGGATGGTAGGGCTTTCCTCCTCCTAGTCCTCCTCATCAATAACACAACAGTCCATGTCACCATATTCCAGGAATAAATCTTTCAAAGCTGCTAGAGTTTCTTCTTCTTCTGACCCCATATGATATCAGCTTGCCAGAAAGTCTCCAAATGTGGTATAGGCTGTTCCAATGGATAGTAGGGACCGCGCCATGGTGGCGACCAGTCTTCGCACTCCTGCCAAGTGTATTTGTATCACAGCCCAAAAGTGGTTCCATGGTGCTTCAACTGTATTGGTTTGGAAATCCCCTGAAGATTTTTCCCGAGTCCTCTGCCAGACTCGTATCCACTCTAGTTCAGTATGATTTCGATCTTACTGTCCCACCATTTGTCTTTATCCACTTCATTGACCCGTTCAATATGGTGGAAGGTTTCTCCACCCAGCCTACTTCTACCTTCAATCACCGGGATGGTCTGGCGACCATAGATATAGTTGCTTCCGTCTCCATGGATGATCACTTCCTGGTGGTTCCATTCAAACTTTACCACCTGATGCATTGTTGATGCTACAGCCCCAACGGCATGTATCCATGGGCGTCCCAACAATAGATTATAGGATGCCGATATGTCTATCACCTGAAATTTAATTTCGAACCATGTAGGTCCTATCTGCAGATAAAGACTGATTTCGCCGATGGTAGACCTCTGAGAACCGTCGAAAGCCTTTACATTCATAGACCCTTCTTTGATCTTGTGCAGTCCCTTGCCCAATTTCTTGAGTGTTGTCAACGGACAGATGTTGAGGCTGGATCCACCGTCGATCAGAATCCTGGTGATGAAGTAGTCCTCACATTGCACAATGATGTGTAGTGCTTTGTTATGACTTAGCCCTTCAGGTGGCAGCTCGTCCTCGTGGAAAGTGATATTGTGACTCTCCAGTACTTGACCTACCATATTGGCCATTTCTCCACTAGTTATGTTATTTGGCACATATGCTTCGTTCAACACTTTCATCAAAGCATTCCTGTGTGTCTCTGAATTTTGCAGCAACGACAGAATGGATATCTGGGTTGGAGTTTTGTTCAGCTGATCGATGACTGAGTATTCCCTGGCCTGTACCTTTCTCCAAAGATCATCTGGGCTTGTCTCAATGACGGGCAGCCTGTTGGAAGCATTATTGCTAGACTATACCAAATGTTCAGGTGTATAGACCCTGCCGGTTCTTGTCATCCCCTGTGCAACACCAACTTCTTCTATCTTGACTTTACCTTTCCTTCTTGCTTCAGCCGTGTAATCCCAAGGTACAACCTTGTCATTGAAAGGTGGCATGGTTGCCACTGTCACTGTGATTGGTGCATCTACTTTAACTTCAAATGGAATGGGTGCCTTAGCAAGCGTCACAACTTCAACCTCGAACGACAAATGTGTGTTTGCAGGTAGTGTTGTTTCAAACTTGAATGGCAGTGACGTAGTTACCTCGACGTCTCCGGATGGCTGGATCTGGACTATGATGGGATTAAGAGTGACTGATGGCTTCTTTGGGTCATCACCTTCTATGATTAACCCGATCGACCCTTCTGGGTCCCATCTTCTTCCATCTCTATCATATTGACACCCCTATGGTCTGGAAGCGGATTGTTGCGAACATTGGGAGCAAATTCTTTTTCCTAGATGACCTTGTTATCGATCATAGACTGGATCTTATCCTTCAATGAGTGACATTCATCAATTGTATGCCCTTTATGCCGGAATGGTATGCACAAGTTTTATTTGGATTGACCCATTGGGATGGATTTTCAGGGGTTATAGCAGGGATATGAGTGACATAACCAGCAACTTTTAATCTTTCATAAAGCTGATCGATAGGTTCGGCAATGGCAGTGTATTATTTAGGAGTCTGCCATCAAAGTTGGGTCGAGGTCTCGGGAAATTTTGGAGAGCAAGGGGTGATTGGAAGTGAGATGGCTGAGAGTTGTTGGAGGTGCTGACTGATAGGTGGGTGAGGGTGCTTGATAGGTGAGTGGGGAAGTTCGGTATACCGACGGAGATTTGGATCCCTGTGCCACTATTACCGTTCATGCATCTTTCTTCTTGGATATACCACCAGACTGCAAGGCTTTGTTGGTGTCCTGTAGGGCCTCAAAGTTAGTGAACATTCCACTCTTGATACCTTCTTCAATTCTCTCTCCCATCTTGATGATGTCAGAGAACTTGTGGTTTTCAATCACCATTAGCCTCTCATAATATTGCAGGTCTTGTGCCCGGACGAAGAATTTGTTCATTTGTTCTTCCTCTAGGGCAGGCCTGACCTTGGCTGTTTCAGATCTCCAGCGAGCGGCATACTCGCGAAATGTTTTGGTGGGCTTCTTTTTAAGGTTCTGGATGTAGAACACGTCTGGTGCATTCTCCGTATTGAACCTGAATCGATCCATAAAGTCTGATGCCATACTTACCCAGTCGGACCACTTCTTAGGGTTTTGGCTGATGTACCAAGATAAAGCATCTCCTGTGAGGCTCCTCATGAACAACTTCATGCGAATGTTCTCGTCTCTCCCTACTCCAACCAATTTATCACAATAGGTCCTAATATTGACCCTGGGATCACCTGTACCATCGAACATTTCGATCTTAGGAGGTTTGTAACTCTTCGGTAGTTCAACATCGGGATGTATGCAGAGATCTTCGTAGTTCAACCCTTCGACTCCCATGCTTCCTTCAAACACCCTGAACTCGACTAGTCAGCTTGAGTTCCTCGGCCAAATTCTTAATGAGCATATCGTTCTCACTGGATTCAGGTGTGTAATCAATGCGTTGGGTAGAGTGAGGTAGAGTCTCCACGTATATGGGGTTGTTCTGATGACCTGGTTATTGAGCATAGAGGTGGTCACTTGTGGAGTCTTGTGGTTCAAGGATAATTAGCGGGGTACTTATTGGAGCATGGAAAGTGTTGTGTTGGTGCTGTGGTGGGATAATTTGTTTTTTTCGGTGGAGTTGTATGATGATGAGTTGTGGGAGGGTTCCGTTTGTTTGGGGTGTTCTGAGGAGGTATGGGATTTTGAGTGACATCGGGGACACTGAGTGAGAAGGATAAATTTTCCATGTTCTGGACATGCTCAAGCTCCCCTTGGAGTTTCAACAACCTTTTCTAGAGTTGGGACATAACATCATTCCGAACCTTGATACCTTGATTGTCAAGAGCTTCTGTTCGTTCCACTGGCGTTGTGTTTTCCTGTCTGATGTTGCCCAAATCTTCCATTTTGCCTTTGCCTTTGCCTTTAAGTGGACTAAGAGGAGGAGGAGGTGGAGGGCCTCTGGATCTTGTGTGATATGATGATGATTCCAGAATGCACGAACCAACCTTTAGGGAGGGGAATAATCAAAAGAGAAACAAAAATAAAAAATAAAAGGTAGCCAAGTCAGTGAGGATCATGAGAAAATATTGCAGTATTTAAACACATAGTGCAAGAATAAAGCGTGTCCTAATTTGGGAGCCTCGTTTTTTCAGAGGTAGGCCTAGTGACAAGTTGATTTTCGATAACTTAGATGCAAAAATGCCTCATTTCATTAATGTAAAATAGACGAGTCCAAAACGACACTAAAATAATGAGCAGGAAATAAAGTCACTAATGGCACTTGGCCTTATTACATTGGTAAAAGCAATGAAAAGGAAACCTAGACTACTTAGTCCCTGAAGGACCTTCCCCAGTCTTAGTCTTCTTGGTTCTGTCAATCAAGTTCCCTAGGTCGTGCATGCCCAACAACAGGTATACCCTTGCTAGATGCCCTCCTTCGTTTCCCCCAGCATTCTGGCAGTTAGCGACCCTTTTTCTTGTCTTTGCTTCTAGCTCCATCAGACCCTACTCAACATATTCCAACCTTTCACTAGACTTGATGGACCTTTCCTTCCACTCATCGATCAGCTCCATATTAGCCTTGTGTTGCTCCAGATGCTCGGCCTCGGACTCACGAAGGCTTTTCGGTAGATTATTGTATTTCACCTGAGCCTTAGCCGCTTCGTCTATGACCCAATTTATGCTGATGCCTGGCTCAAATATCCCTGCTATGCTGTCTTCCAACCATGATAGGTAGAAGTGTACATGCCCTGCGTGGTATCTGTCGGGCTCGATGGTGTCCTTTTCTACAATGACCTTGAGATGCCACATATGTTGAGCTTCATATTTGTAGGGGATATCGTCGTCCTAAAAATCTGCCCTGTAATGACTCATTTTGGAGACTCGCGGTATAACTTGCTTTCTACCCGCCTGTCTCATGACCCTGATGGGAACATAGGGATATATGCCCCTTAAACCAATCAACACCAGGTGTGGAGCGTCCCTCGATCTGATGATGAATTCATTGGTAGAGAACCATTCAAACATCCATTGAATCTGGTCCTCGGCCAAATTATCAAAGAACTGAGCCCATTCTGTAGCATTTTCCAGTTGAGCGAACCTATCAGGGATGTAGGTCATCCTCTTAGGGTGGTGGAAGGCTATATGATCATTCCACGCCCTTCGTGGAAATTCCTGACGATATTGGCCTCTTTGGAGATGCTCCAATAACCAAACTTGTAGTAGCATATTGCAACCCTCAAAGTGTTTGGCCCCCTTCTGGCAGTGGTCCAAGGCTCGGTATATGTCTTCTATGATCATAGGGACAATTATATATGTTTGCCCTTCGATCCCTTCCATTAAGGTCTTGTCTACCATGGCCAGTCTAGTGTGAATCCGGTCTCCTTTGTTTGGAAACACCATCAGACCCAGGAAGCAAACGACGAACACAAAAACCCTGCGGTGAATGTGACCCAAGAAAGTAATAGAGAACTCGTCGTGGAAGATACAATAGGATTTTCTATGGCCGCATCGTTCATAGAGATAGATAAAAGGTATGTAGGAATCTGTCAAGCACTCTAAACCATCATTTTTCTTTAAACCCATCATTTTCAGGAACCCCCTAGCGACAGGGTTCTCCAGTACCAACAAACCTGGACTGTCCCAAGGTAATCCCGCAAAGCCCCTATCTCCTCCAATAGGGGGGTCATTTCTATGTTGCCAAAACGGAACACAGACCTTTCTCTGTCCCATAACATAGTGGTTGCTTTGATCAACATGTTGTTTGGTTGAATATCAAGTAAAGAGGGCAAGTTCCCGAGGACCCTCTTCATATGGTCTTTGTCATTGGGCGATAGGTCTTCCCACCAATCCAACAATAGTGGTGGTATTCTTTGGACCATGCCGAACCTGGGGACTTCATGCCTCATTTTCTGCAAAATAGATAGGTTAGACCCTTACCCCCGCCAGACTCGACTATTTATACACTTATGATTAGCATGCATGCATTTAGTTCTCCAAATAAATGCACAGAACGTGAATGCGTCCATTGGGATTATGAAAAACCCGGTGGAATTTTGGATAAGGCTATCTTAAAGGGCTATCGTGCGGACGACACGTTAACCCGGCTAGGTTTGACCATGATGCATGCACAATATAACAGAGTAAGGTTTCTATGTGGTTTTAGACTGGTACCTGTTTAACCAAAAAATTAGACCCTTTGACTAAAGCTTATTTTTAAGATGAATACGAGTTACTGATAATCAAGGTAATGGAGAAAAATGAATAATAGACAATATTGCAGAAATATAGAAAATCGAAGTTGATTGTATTCGAGAATCAGATGCCTTTACAAGTTGTATTCCCCTNCTAATTATGACATTAATGAGGCGTTAGAAAGGATAACGGTAATTGGGGTTCGGTTACATAACGTTCGAGTAATCAATTGTGGGTCCTTGAATCTGCCCGTAGATTTGTGTAGATTCATTCTGACCTTGCCTCTCTCATGTTTTGATCAAGTTGAGTTTCCCGTGGCTGATAAATTTGTGGGTTTACTGAACCGTGCCTCTTTGTACCGTACCTCTTCAAAGAATCACATCCAGCTGTCGCGTTTTCCTGTGTCCACGTGACTGGCTGAGTTGTCAAAAGCTGGCTTACGTGTGAAACTCTTTTTTACCAATACAGATATACCCCCCACTTACCATATATTTAACAAT
Organism: Nicotiana knightiana; assembly: GCA_005239525.1. Taxonomy (NCBI): domain Eukaryota; kingdom Viridiplantae; phylum Streptophyta; class Magnoliopsida; order Solanales; family Solanaceae; genus Nicotiana; species Nicotiana knightiana. The sequence continues at coordinate 38,399 of ML389119.1, forward strand.
TAATATTTGGTAAGTGGATATTCATTTATGGCGGGAATATTTGCCGCCGCTTTTCCTTGAATCATCGTATCCTTCTCTACACCATAGGTGTTGTTTGTCACTTCTATTTAATGCTCATACCACGTGTCCTTTTCAACACCTTTTAGGGTTTTTTACGGCTGTGCCAGTCCCGAAGTGACATCTTCAATTATGACTTTTCATCATTATTTTCCTTGTTCTTCATGTTTGACGGTTGTCTTCAAGTATAAATACATGTTTTCTTTTCTTTGCTTCCACGAAACACTTTTCTAACTTTGTCTTTTGTAAAGAACTTTCTTCTTCGCTTTTGTAAACATGTCTTCTTCAAACCAACCTCAAAGAGTAATAAATCTTGAGAGTTTAACGCCATCTTCTACTCCGACTAGGAGTCGGAGGGGTGGTAGACTTAGAAGTCTAGGATCCACTCCTTCGAGGGACTCCTCTTCTTCTCAGATAGTTCCTCCTTCTTCCACTAGATCTCCAGTTTCTCCGAGATTTAGGGTTTCTCGATCTTTGTCTAGAGGTAGAGGCAAACGCCTTCGTGAGCTTGGAGTCGATGAAATTGTCCTTGTTGAGTTTTTTTTTGCTAGGGATAGCCAAGTTCTTGTAGATCAATCTTCTTCTCTTGATAGTGTTGAAAGATATCCAACCCCTATAACTGAGGGTCAGATTTCCCTTGTTCGTAGGGAATGCTTTTGGAGGTCTGACTTTCCTGTCTATATTTCGAATAGTAATCAAAGAATAACGTCTTACAAGACGGGATATTCTTTTGTTTATACGTATCCTTTTACTTTAGGGTTTAGACCCCCCATTGACCCAGTTATAATTGAATTTTTTCATTTTTTCAATATCTTCTTAGGACAAGTCGGCCCGCTTGTGTGGCGAGTTGTCGCATGTCTTAGGAGTTTGGATTCTGTAGTCTCGGTTCCTGTTACCTTCAACCATCTTATTCACCTCTACTCTCCTACCTTATTTCGTGAAGGAGTTTTTACTTTGACTGCAAGAAGCAAAAGAGTGCTGGTAACCCCTGGAGATGATAAGGATAGGGGTTGGTACCTCCGGTATGTTGCTGTACCCACTGTTGGTTTAGTGGGTGAAGAAAGTATTCCCTTCCTTGAGAAGTTGAATCACGCATGAGATATGCTTTATCTCACATTTAATTTTTCTTATTTTGACTTGAGATGTTCGTTAACACTGCGTTTGTTTTTTTTCTTCTCTCATCAATCATGAATACTGTTGAGAATGTCTCCGGTATTCGTGATTGGGTAAAAAAATTGTTGTATGTTGCTCCTTCAGAAGAAAGATCTTGGAAGTACCTCGCTGGGAGGTATGGTTGGCAAGTAAAGAACCACGGTAAGTGAAGCTCTTTTTCTTGCTTCTTTCCTTACTCGAGTCTCTTTTTTTGTCGTTTAACTTTTTTCCCTTTTTAATAGGGTTCTCTGCTCGTGGGGTGTCTGCTTCATCTATCCCGAAGATGTCCTTGGCTCAGGCCCATGAAATTATTGTTGGTTCATCTTCCTCGAAGAGGAAGATTAGCGAGTCTCGTTCTGTAGAAGAAGAAGAAGATGGTGCTTTAGTGCACAGGCCACAGAAAAGGCGAATGGTTTTAGATGATAAGCTTACATCATTAACCTTGCCTTCCGTGTCTGTGATTGAGCCCCCTGTCCTTGATGATGTTTTACATTCCCCTATTCATGAGGGTGTTGATCTTGCTCCTGAAGACGTCCCTTTGGCTGCTGTCTTTCCTGCTTCTTTGAGAGAAGTTGTTTCGTCTGTTCCTTTGGCTATTTCAACTTCTGATATTGCTTTGCCTGTAACTTCTTCAACTATTCAACTCTCTGTTCCTGCTACTTTGCCCATGGCTTCTCCAGCTCCTCAACCTTCTGTGCATGTTGTTGTTCCATCTCTGCCTGCTTCCATGCCTTCCATTAGGGAAGTAGGGTCTTCCAGCAAGGAGATGCGGCATGTGGTAATAGAGGTTCTAGTTGAGGGGAATCTTTTCAAGAAAACGGGTGAGCCCGAAGTGTGGCTCAAGCCTTTGATAGGTCCTTCTGAGAAGGCAAAGCTAGCCAGCCACGGTGCTCTTACATGGGCCAATGAGGTCGTGCATACTTCTTTGAAGGTATGATGCAAGTTATCCTCTTTCACTCTTGTATATGAGATTTACCATATCTGACTGGTTTATTACTTGTAGATTAACCTTATAGGAATTGAGCTTATAAAAAGGATTTCAAACATGGACCAAGAGACAAAAGAGTTGCAGGCCGATGTTGATAATTGAAGAGCACAGTATGATAGCCTAAGGATTGATATGAATGCTGTAGAAGAGGAAAAAAGTACCTTGAAGTGGCAGATGAGACTCATGGCAGCAGAATTGGCAGTATAGAGGGCATCTTGCAGTCATGCTGATAGAGATAAGAGTATTCTGGAGTCTTCATTCGCAAAGTAGTTATCCCGTTCCTCAGAGAAGATTAGAGACTTTAAGAACTTGTTGGGGCAGAAGGAGGAATACTCAGGCGAGCTCGTGCAATCACTCACTCATCCTCAAGAAGACCTTCGTAGGGCTTTAGACAAAGCTCAAACTTTAGAGGAGTCGATTTTTCCATAAGGGCCGCCCATGAAGCTGCGGAGGCGGAGAAGGACGGATTGAGATCTGAGCTTCAAGTGCGGGCAAAGGATTATGAAGATTTGGAAGAGGTGGCTATTGTCGATGTGAGCTGGGCGTATATGAATTCTCGCCTTGACATATTGATGGAAATGAGTCAAGAAGGTTTTGATCTTAGTGCTGAAATAGCCAAAACTAAGGAAACCATGGAGAAGGCTCAACAAGGTCATAACCTCTCTTCACCTGATGGTGAGATTCCATCCGTTCATGCCTCTTCATCCCCAGTTGCTCCCTCTCCTTCGGCCACTGAAGTCAACCCCTCTCTTGAAAAGATTTAGTTGGTTTATCTCCCCTTTTTTTTTCTTTGTATCAATTGGTGGTTACCCCCAGTCCCATCGGGGGTAAATTTGGATTTCCTTAAAGTCATGACAACTTAGGGGCACCATAATGTGTACAAAAATCTTATACGGCTAAGTATAAGTTAATACTTAGTTTTAGCCGTTTTAATATATAAATGTTAGTTCGACTTTTGTTGAGTTTTTGTTTCACTCTTTAAGTCTTTTGCATGCTTCATTTTTCGAGGTTTTAGTTTTACCTTCGAGTTTTGCATGTGGAATGCTTTAGACTACTCGTACCTTTTTTATAATAGGCACGGTGTCATATTAAATGTGTGCCTTTTTGTAATAGGCATAGTTTATGGAAGAGGGCCCTTTATAATTGACATGAAGAAGACGTCTCAACTTCATGATAATGCAATAGAGTGATAGGAATTTTACACATGTTTAAGAATGTTTCCAAGGAAAGTTTTTCTTGTTTGAACTTCCATGACATTTTACATGTGTTTGATTATCGTCTAAAACTCATGCTTGCAACTGTTGTTGTTTAACAGATTTGATATACTCTTGTATTTCGTAACTGTTTTTCATAGGTAACAATTTTTCGATATTAATACAAGGAAACAACTTTTTTTTATTAGTAACAATTTTTGTAAAGATGGGGGGGAGGGGGTTGCCCGCAACTGTTTTTGGAAACAATTTTCTAATAAGTGCGAGAGAAATGTTTTCTTATTCATAACTGTTTTTATTTGATAACAGTTTCTTGAAAAAATACAAGGATTTAGATCTTTTCATTCATAACTGTTTTATTTGAGAACAATTTTTTTTTGAATGAGTACATTGATGATGATCTTATACCCCTAACTGTTTTTGTTACAACAACTTTGAATAAGTATAAAGATGTACATTTCTTTCTCGTGACTAATATTTTGCCTTTCAACCTGAATATGTTCGAAGGTTTTTGCTTTTTGCATTAGGCTTTGTATTNTTGTATAGTCCCCCAAGTGTTTGAGTTTTGAAGAATGAAATCTCGAGCACTTGATTATTCCTTTCTTTGTGGTCCTTTTCCTGAAAAGGAAAAACATTCCGGACTCGAAGGTATATAGTTTTTTAGATGATGACTGCTTAACCCTTTTAAAACGTCCATCAGAAAGTTTAACCCTAGACCGGAAATTATGTTATTTCCTCGCGTCTTTGCAGGTCTAATATCATCATATGGTGATGGGTTAGCTTTGTGCCAATCATCTAAAAAAGTTAGTAAAATATTTAAATGTTCAAAATAAAATCGAACGTGTGATACCTGACAGGGGGTATTCTTTTCTTTTAGAAGTAATACTTCTTTAGATGGATGGCGTTCCAGCTTGTTGGTAGAACTCTGCCGTCCATAGCTTCCAACTCATACGCGCCTTTCCCAGCTATGCCTCGGATTTTATAAGGTCCTTCCCAGTGTGGATTTAGCTTTCCTGCACCTGCTTCTTTCGTTGATTGAAAGACTTTTTTGAGGACGAAGTCCCCAGTCTTAAAGTACCTGATATAAGCTTTACGGTTATAATAACGCTCTATGATTTGTTTTTGAGTTGCCATCCGTATCAATGCTGCTTCTCTCCGTGGTTCGAGCAGGTCAAAGTTGGTCCTTAATTCATCGTCGTTTTCACCTTCCATGGATGTTGATAACCTTATGCTTGGTTCGCCAATCTCCACAGGTATTTAGGCTTCTGAGCCATAAACAAGTGTGAATGGAGTTTCTCCCGTGGCTATCTTTGAAGTTGTTCTGTATGCCCATAGTACCGCTGGTAACTCATCAGACCAGTTTCCTTTGGCTTTATCCAGCCGCTTCTCTTGATTGTTGATGATGACCTTATTCATTGACTCAGCTTGACCATTAGCCACGGGGTGGTACGGCGTTGAAGTGATCCGCTTGATTTGCCAAATTTCGAGGAATTCTGTGATTTGCGAGCCTATGAATTGTGGGCCATTATCACACACGATTTCCTTTGGTATTCCAAAGCGGCATATTATGTTTCGCCATAAGAAGCTTTTAACTTCCTTTTCTCGCACTTGTTTGAGCGCTTCCGCCTCTGCCCATTTTGTAAAATAGTCGGTTAGCACGAGTAAAAACCGTACCTGTCCTTTAGCTGTAGGAAGAGGGCCCACTATGTCCATACCCCATTTACTGAAAGGCCATGGGGATATTATTGGATGTAATAATTCCTCTGGTCGATGCATGTTATTGGAAAACTTTGGCACTGTCACATTTGGATACGAAATTCTCGGCTTCTTCTTCCATCTTAGGCCAATAGTATCCAGCTCTGATTAGTGTTTTTCACTAAGGATCTCGCCTCTGAGTGATTTACACAGTGTCCTTCGTGGACTTCTTTCATCACAAATTTTGTTTGGTTAGGTCCGAGGCATTTAGCTAGGGGTCCTCTGAACATCTTGCGATGAAGTGGGTTGAGAATAAGGCAGTACCGTGCAACTTTACGGCGAAGTGCTTGAGCTGCTTTCCTGTCTTCAGGTACGGTGCCATTTTGCAAAAAATTAAGAATTTCGTTTCTCCAGTCCCAGGTTATGTTGTTGAAAGTTACCTCATTCCTGTCCTGGTCTATTATTGAATGAAATAGTTGAACGACAATTGTATTGTCTTTGTTCGTTACTTCCGTGACTGCTGCGAGGTTAGCTAATGCATCTGCTTCTGCATTTTCCTCTCTAGGTATTTGCATTACCTTCCATGTTTTGAATTGTCTCACGAGCTCTCGTGCTTTTTCAAGATACTGTTGCATTCTAGTCTCTCGAGCGATGTAAGTCCCCTGTATCTGATTTACTACCAGTTGGGAGTCGCTGTTGATCACAATTTTCTCGATTGAGAGCTCCCGTGCGAGTTCAAGCCCTGCAATAACAGCTTCGTACTCTGCTTCATTGTTAGTGATAGGATAACACTTTATAGCTTGCCGTGTCTTTTCACCCGTGGGTGATATCAAGACTATGCCTAAGCCGGCGCCTTTTATATTTGAAGAACCATCGGTGAACAAGGTCCATAGGCCTGGATTAACACCGTTAAAGAGTTGTAACTCTTTTTCTACTTCAGATACAATGCTATTACTAAAGTCAGCAACAAAATCAGCTAGTATTTGAGACTTAATTGCAGTCCTAGGCTGATAGATTATTTCATGCTCACTTAATTCTATGGCCCACTTGGCTAATCTTCCTGACAATTCCTGTTTATGCAGAATATTTCTTAAAGGATATGAGGTCACAACGGTGATTGGGTGGCATTGAAAATAGGGTCGTAATTTTCTAGATGCCATTATTAAAGCTAAGGCTAACTTTTCCAGATGTGGATATCTAGTCTCAGCATCTAGCAAAGTTTTACTTACATAATAGATAGGTGATTGTTTACCTTTTTCTTCTCTTACCAATACTGCACTTACAGCAATTTCTGAGACAGCCAGGTAGATGTACAATCTTTCCCCTTCTTTTGGCTTTGAAAGCAGTGGTGGTTTCGATAGATAAATCTTCAGATTCTTGAGGGCTTGCTGACATTCTTCAGTCCATTCGAACTGATTCTGCTTTTTGAGAACTGAGAAGAATTTAAAACTTTTTTCGGAAGATTTAGAAATAAACCTACCCAAAGCTGCTATTCTCCCTGTCAGTCTTTGAACTTCCTTTTTATTTGTTAAAATATCAGGTATTTCCTCTATAGCTTTAATTTGAGTGGGATTTACCTCTATTCATCTGTTTGACACAACGAAACCCAAAAATTTACCTGATTGCACTCCAAAAGCGCATTTCTCTGGATTTAACTTCATATTAAACCTGCGTAGAATATCAAACAGTAGAGAGATGCTGGAAATGGTCTTGTGCTTGTGTTGATTTTACCAACATATCATCAATATAGACTTCCATCGTCTTTCCAAGATGTTCTTGGAACATTTTAGTCACTAACCTTTGATAGGTGGCTCCAGCGTTTTTTAAGCCAAAAGGCATAACTTTATAACAGTAAGTCCCCCTGTTTGTAATGAAGGAAGTTTTTTCCTCATCTGAGGGATTCATTTTAATCTGATTATAACCAGAATATACATCTAAGAAGCTCAATAATTCATGTCCTACTGTGGCATCAATCATTTGATCTATATGTGGCAATGGGAATGAATCTTTGGGGCATGCTTTATTTAAGTCAGTATAATCTACGCATACTCTCCACTTGCCATTCTTTTTAGGTACTACCACGGTGTTTGCTAGCCAGTTAGGGTACGTTACCTCTCGTATCGAACCAATCTTCAAGAGTTTCTGTACCTCTTCGTCGATCACTTGGTTCTTGAATGGTCCTTGCTTTCTTTTCTTCTGCTTAACAGGTACGAAGGATAGATCTTCATTTAGTTTATGAGTCATCACTTCTGGTGGGATGCCTGTCATATCTGAGTGGGACCACGCAAAGCAGTCTGCGTTAGCCTTTAAATAATCAATTAACTTACCTCTTCGAGCGGGGCCTAGCCTCGTGCCTATATACACTTTCTGCTCAGGCTTTTGTTTAGATAACGGAACAACTACGAGCTCCTCCGTAGTTGTTTTGATGTGCTCATCCTCCTCCGGTTCACGAATGACATCCGGTCTGGAATCTGTATCTGTGTGGTATAGTATACCTTCCGTGGTAACTTGATTTTCCTTCTCGTAAGTATTTTCTTTCGTACCTGTTTCAGCAATAATACCTTCCGTACCTATTTGGGTAGTAATTTCTTCCATGCTTGTTTGGGCTGTGTTACCTGCTTGGGAGATTCCCTTATCTTGTAATTCTTCCACCTCTATTTTCTTGTTGTAGTGTACCACCGAGTTTATATTTCTTGCGGTTTGATGATCTCCTTTGATTTGTTGAATCCCCCATTCAGAGGGGAATTTAATTACCTGATGCAACGTGGAGGTCATGTCATGGATCCATGGCCTTCCAATGATCACATTATAAGCCATGTCAGTATCTATGACTTGGAACCTGGCACTCTTGATCACCCCCTCATCATAAGTTCTAAGCTCAATTTCCCCTTTTTTTATAACTGTAGAGTTATCAAACCCTGATATGGCTCATGCTTTTGGGATTACTTGATTCCCCAGTAGCATTTCTTCCACGACTCTTAGCAAAATGATATTGACTGAACTGCCTGGATCAATCAACACTCTTTCTACGTTAGTGTCATGAATAAGTAAAGATATTACCAGAGCATCATTGTGCGGAAGCATTAATTCGTTGATATCTGCATCATCGAAGGTTATATCGTCTTCTTCCATATTTTCACGAGCCCGTTTCCCATGTGTAATTGTGAACTTTGTGGTTGTTTCACAAATGACTCCGTTTACTTCTTCACCCCCATGTATCACGTTAACAGTTTGTTTTGGAGAAGGAGGCTTTGGGGACTCCTGCATGTTCCTCATATATGCATGTTTACCTTTATTACTAAATAACTCTATTAAATAGCCCCATTTTAACAAATTTTCTACTTCACCTTGTAAAAATCTACAATCCGTAGTTTTGTGCCTATGATCGTTGTGAAATTCACACCAGTGATCTAGGTTTCTTCTACTTGGATTTGACCGCATCTATTTGGGCCACTTAACCTTGTCTCCCATGTTCCTCAATATTGAGACAAGTTCAGTAATACTTACATTAAAGGTATGATCTCCAATTGAGTACTACCTCTAGGTCGCTCATCTCGATCTTTCCTGGATCTAGACGAGGATGAGACTATGTCTCTTCCTTGTGGTCTATAGTCCGACCTAGTGTTTTCGAACCTGGGGCGGATATTGCTTCCCGAGGGTCCTAAGGATCGTACCTGTTTTTACCTGATCTTCTATGTGATTCAGGACATCTGGATCTGGAATGATCTTCATCTCTCGAACGAGCAATGATGTCTTCTACTATTCTGAGTTTAGTACTGTACCTGTTATATACATCGTTCCATGTTGTAGCGGGGAATTCTCTTAGACTTTCCTTAAGTCGTCTCGTGGCTTCTGAGCTTTTATCGTTTAGGTTGCTTGAAAATTCCATGGCTTCCCAATTATCAGGCACCCTGGGTAACTGCATTCTTTCTCGTTGAAACCTGTCTACAAACTCACGGAGTAGTTCCGTGTCTCCTTGTTTTATTTTGAATATGTCTTCCATTCTCTTCTCAACTTTTTGTGCACCAGAGTGTGCTTTTATAAACGAATCTGCAAGCTCAGCAAAAGAGTCAATAGAATTTTCAGGGAGAAGAGAATACCAGGTTAGGGCCCCTTTGGTAAGTGTTTCCCCAAATTTTTTGACAAGGACTGATTCAATCTCTTGTTTTGTTAAGTCGTTGCCTTTTACCCTAGTAGTGAAAGCAGTCACATGGTCACGTGGGTCAGTTGTTCCATCATATTTGGGAACGTCAGGAATTTTAAACTTCTTGGGTATAGGCAAGGGGGCCACACTTGGCTTCCAAGGTTGTTGAGAATATTTATCAACATCGATGCCTTTGATGATAGGTGGTACTCCAGGAATTTGTTCAATGGGATCGTTCTGCTCCTTCATCTGTTTCTGCATGGTTAGAAGTAAATTTTGTAATGCTGAGTTATTAAATATACCTGGTCTGGTTTCGAGAGATTCATTAGGATTATCTCCTCTTCCGAGTTTGCCAACCCAGATTGAAGATTTTCCATGGTGATTGTGTTATTGGGGGGTGGCGTCGGTGGTGTAGGTAACGCTGTCGGTGATCCTCTCGCAAATTCTTGCAAAGCTTGGCTCACATACTCTGCAATCATTTTCTTTACACGATCTTGTTCCACAGTTTGATCATTACCACCATTGTTGTTATTAGATCTTTCTGGGGATTGTTCCCTCGAACCACGTGGGGTTCCTGAAGGCGATGGAACTG
>ML389119.1:53603-67295 GCA_005239525.1 Nicotiana knightiana
GGGGGGGGGGGGGGGGTGAATGAAAAATCAACTGATCCCTTGAGGACCTCAGGGTTGTGAGAAATAGTCCGTGGAGAAGAGCCATAGAGGCTAGGGGGTAGAGAACCGCCATTGTTACCGGCGAACCAGAAAATGGTGAGGGGATTAGGGTTTGGGTAGAGAGGATTTGAGAGGGAAAGGGAAGGCGGCGGAGAGTAGATGAGAGAATGAGAGGGAATGAGGGTTTGGGAGGGGGTCGTTTGGATTAATTAAGGAAAGAAGAGATTTGGACCGTTGATTAAAAATGATCAACGGTCCATATTAAAAAGGGAATTGGGTCAGGTGGATTTAAGTGGATTGGGCCTAGGGTTTGGGATATTTTAATTGGGGTTGGGTCCGGTTTAACTTAGGCTGCAATTGAAATGAGATTAGGCTATTTGTTAAATACCCAATCCAAAATTAATTAAAATAATTTACAAAATAGCTCATAATTATAAAAAATGAATTTCATGCATAGAAAATAGTTTGAAATGATTATTTATTATTTAAAAATACAAAAGACTAATTCCTGGTAAAAATATAATGCAAAAATAGTATGCATGGGATATAATTATAAAGTTATTGCAATTGTAGCCAAAACGTGCCAAATTGGCTATTTATAAAATAATTTGGACTTAATAAGACCATAAATAGTAATATTAAATCAAGAAATGCCTTTGAAATTGTTTGTTATGCAATTTTGTAATCATTTATTGGAAATAAAATGCTGGATAAATTAACAAACATATAGGAAAATCGTGAAAAACTACCAATTGTTATTAATGCGTGATTTTGAAGATATATATACAATTTAGAACATTTTTGGGAAAAATTGGGTATCAACAGTCCGTATTGCTCAACTTTGATGATGAAGAAATGAATGGCTTCATGGAATGTGTGAATTCTTTGCAAGGAATAGGGTCGTACAACTATGCACCCCGAAAATTATCTTTGGATCTTGAAAATAGGACAACTCCTCCTACAAATCCTTATATTGAAGAGCTTCCTACCTTGGAGTTGAAGACATTGCCTCTACATATTCGGTTTGAATTTCTTGGTCCTTCTTCTACTTTACCGGTTATTCTTTCATCTTGTTTGACTAACGTGCAGGTAGATTCCATATTGGCGGTGCTACACAAGATGAAGAAGGCTATTGGGTGGACATTGGCGGATATTCAGCGGATAAGCCCCGCCTTTTGCATGCATAAGATCAACTTGGAGGAGAGCGCCAAACCATCTATTGAACATCAAAGGATACTCAATGAGGCTATGCAAGAAGTTGCCAAAGAGGAGATTATCAAGTGGTTGGATGTCGGGGTCGTCTACCCCATCTTTGATAGTTCGTGAACTTCTCCGGTTAAACGTGTCCCAAAGAAGGGGGCATGATGGTGGTCACCAATGACAACAATGAGTTGATTCCTACAATAACGATGACCGGATGGAGGGTGTGTATGGACTATCGCAAGCTCAACAAAGTCACAAGGAATGATCATTTTCCACTTCCTTTCTTAGATCAAATGCTTGATAGATTGGCCGGCGGTGCTTTCTATTGCTTTATTGATGGGTATTCGGTCTACAAACAAATTCTAATTGCTTCGGAAGATCACGAGAAAACAACCTTTACATGTCCCTATGGTATTTTCGCCTTCAAGTGGATGCCATTCAGTTCGTGCATGCACCGACGACTTTTAAAAAGTGTATGATGGATATCTTCACAGACATAGTGAAGGATTACTTTGAAGTTTTCATGGATAACTTCTCGGTGGTTGGGGATTCTTTTTATTATTATCTTGAAAATTTGGATAAAGTATTGGCTAGATGTGAAGTGCTTAATTAGGAGAAATGTCATTTCATGGTCGGGGAAGGCATTGTCCTTGGCCACAAAATCTCAAAAAACGGAATTGAATTTTACAAGGAAAAGATTGAGGGGATTTATAAACTTTCACCTCCAACTTCGGTGAAGGGTGAGCGGAGTTTCCTAGGCCACGCGGGGTTTTACCTGCGTTTCATCAAAAATCTATCTAAGGTGGTGAACCCGTTGTGCAAGCTTCTTGAAAAGGATGTTAAGTTCAACTTCAATGATGCTTGCATGAGAGATTTTCAATTGTTAAATTTTAAGTTGACAACTACTTCCATCATCACCGCTCCAAATTGGAGTGTCCCTTTTAAACTCATGTGATGCAAGTGACGTAGCGGTTGGGGTTGTTTTGGTAAAACACATCAACAAAATTCTTCATACGGTCTACTATGCTAGTAATACCATGAATACTTCCCAAGTCAACTATACTGTTACGGAGAAAGAGCTCATTGCCATTGTGTTTGCAATTTAGAAGTTTCACCCGCACTTGATGGGTGCAAAAGTCATTGTCCTCACGAATCATGCGGCGCTTCGTTATCTTATGAGCAAGAAGGACTCCAAATCTCGGTTGATGAGATGAGTGCTTTTGTTTCAAGAGTTTGATATTGACATCCAACATAGAAAAGAGAGTGAAAACCAAGTGGCGGACCACTTGTCTCCTTTGGAGGACGAGGGGAGGCCGTATGATGGCCTTGAAATCAATGACTCCTTCCCCGATGAGGAACTCTTGGCTATTTCAATGGAAAAGGTTCCATGGTTCGCGGATCTAGAAAATTTTCTTGTGTGTGGAATCATCCCGGATGAGTTCTCTTCAAACCAAAGGAAGAAGCTCGAACGGGATTGTCAAGATTATTATTGGGATGAAGCATACCTTTTCGGATTTGTACAGATGGGTGATTAGAAGATGTGTACCGGAAGAAGAGAAAGGTGAAATTCTTGGGGCTTGTCATTCTTCGCTATATGGTGGTCATCATGGTGGAGCAAGAATGGAGGCGAAAGTGCTTAGTTGCGGGCTCTATTGGTTCACTCTTTACAAGGATTCAAGTGAGCTAGTGAAAAGATGTGATGAATGTCAACATGCCGATGGAATACAAAAATAAGAATGAAATGCCTCTCATAACCATCTTGGAGATTGATATTTTCTATGTGTGGGGTATTGACTTCATGGTCACTTTTGTGAGTTCTTTTGGAAACACATACTCTTGGTCGCGGTTGATTATGTGTCCAAATGGGTTGAGGATGTTGCTTTACCCAATGAGGCGAGAAATGTGATGGCTTTCTTGAAAAAAGAATATTTTCACATGATTTGGTACTCCACATGCTATTATAAGTGATGGGGGTCACATTTTTTCAACAAGGATTTCGACACCTTGCTTAGCAAGTATGGTGTTACTCTCAAAGTCACGACTCTTTATCGTCCACAAGCAAGTGGACAAGTGGAAGTTCCAACCGGGAGATAAAGAGTATGTTGTCCAAAACGGTGAATGCTGATCAGACGGATTGGTCCAAGAAGATTGATGATGCATTATGGGCTTATCAGACGACTTACAAAACACCTATCGGGATGTCTCCATACCGGTTGGTGTTCGGAAAAGCTTGTCATCTTCCGATGGAACTAGAGAACAAGGCCATGTGGGCTCTAAAGAAGTTGAATCTTGATTGGGTTGTAACCGCTAACGTGAGGGTTTCACATTTGAATGAATTGGATGAGTTCTGGTACCATGCTTATGTAAGTTCGTCCTTATACAAAGAAAAGATGAAATATCTTCATGACAAATACATTTGGAACAAAGATTTCAAGGCGGGTGATCTTGTATTGTTGTTTAACTCAAGGTTGAGGATGTTTCCCAGGAAGCTAAATTATAAATGGAGTGGTCCTTTTGAAATTGTGGGCGTGACATCTTTTAGTTATTTTTAGGCCATTTGTAATTAGAATTCAATTGTGTATCCATAGCGGTAAATCTGTAATGGGTTAAATAGTACATGCTATATGGGGACTGGGTTAACATATTTTCATGCTTCTATGATGTTTCCATGTCAAATTGTGCACAAAATTGAAACAATCGTCCGTAATTTTTGAATTCTGCGGCCACCTGAATTTGTGCGGTCTGCAAAAATTAATTTTAGGGCAGCATTAGTGAAGAAGGGATCTGCGGCCGCAAGGTAAAACGTGCGGACTACAGAATTCCCATTGTGGCCTCAGAAATGCACTTTTACTGTCATCAGAGAGTCCCTACTTTGAGACTCCAATGTGCGGCTGCAAGTTTAATTGTGCGGACCGCAGAAATCATGTTGCGGCTGCACATCAGCCAATTGGCATTTGTTGGGTCTCAAATGTACGGCCATAAAGTGGAATTGTGCGGACTGCACTCGACTTTTGCGGCCGCAAAACAAAATTGTGTCGTTCCTGTAAGCATGTAATTTTTCACCTACTAAATACTCCTACAGAATTGGAAGTAAATTAATTTTATGGTTTTTTGTTGAGTTTTTAGTGATTAATTGTTGAATTGTTTGCGTTTGCATTCATAATTCATCTGTTAAAATTATTAAAATTGCACCGCCATTATCAAAGAATTACGAACTTATTTTTTGTAATTAATTGAATTAAAAAATGGACGAATAGTGGATATTTGATGAAACATAGTTTTTAACAACTAATTACTCAAAATTAATCATTTTATCCAATAAATCATAGACTTAATTAGGAATATAAAATTAGTTGTTTTATTCTTAATTAATATGTAATTAGATGGAAATAAGGTTTAAAGTTAATTACTACATTTTGGATTTAATTAGGTTTGAATTTATTAATTAGCTTAGGAATTACAAGAGAGCTTAAAATTGGACCTAGGCTGACCTACCCAGGCCCAATCCCGTCTCTGCACACGAACTCCACCCAGGCCCAAATCCTTATACCCGGTCCAGCCCCCTACACTATCTGAAACGACTCTGTTTCATCCCCTAAGCCCCTTAGTCGTTGGATCTTATTGATCCAATGGTCCTAAACTAAGGAGCCCTATATTATATAACTGTCTAAACGCTCAACCCCACCCCATTCACTTAGAAGCCTCACACCCCATCCCCTCCATCTCTCTCTTCTGTCTAACCCAAACCCTAGCTGCCCTAGGACTCCGCCGGTCGTAAATAACCTACCGGCGGCGGACCACCTCCAAACCACCCCAACTTCTCACTAAACAATCCCCTTCCTCCCCTCAACCCCATCCCACCATTGATTTCCCCAAACAAGCATCAAATTTTGAGTAATTTCAGATCTAAGAATCTAAAAAACCTAAAATGCTACAAAAATCGACTTCGAATGATTCAACGGTTCGGACCTACATGAGTCAGTTTCTCTTGGTAAGAGCAATTTATTCATGTGGGTTTGACTCGTTTTCAAACCCTCCGGAGTCCGGCCAAGGTCCGGCGATTCCATTTTTTCCAGCCAAACCCTTTAACGGGTATTCTTCTTCCTTCATTACTATTTTACATGTTACTAAAACCTAAAATTCTTGTTAATCACTGTTTTTAGATTATTTAGGTCTATTTAGCTTTATTCTTGCTTGTGATTTGATTAGTAATTGTTCTCCTATCTTTAATGGTTTGTGTGTACTTGATCGAGAAGACTAAGAAAACCAAAAAATGACAAGTTGTTCTATTCTCTTTACAGTTTCTATATGCTATTAAGACATGAAACCATGTATTGTAATTCTGTTTTAGCTCTTTTTCTTAAAAAATCTGCCTCTAATTGTTTATTACCATTAGGGTTAGATTCTGTTTCATTACTTCATGATCATTTGCTATTTAAATTCTGTGATAAAATCTGTTTTGATTGATTAGCAATTTGGGCTCGTTGGATATAATCTAGGGTTGTCATTTAGATGACTGTTTTATTTGATTCACATTGGATTGATTCAGTATGTCAACATATCCTGCATATCCTTGCTTATTTTGGCAGCTTTGTTTAGTCATTCTAGGATTCTCTGTTATCTGTCGACTTTCTGTTAAAATTCAATCATGAATGTTTAATTATGTTTGCCAATACTGTTTTATTAGTAATTGTTAGTTCATTGATTGTGCATCATGGTTTATAATTAATCAGTGAATTAATTAAGATGTTAAGACTTCACTTGGGTTATTGCTTAACTGATTTTGGTTTGTGATTCAGGCCTGAGTTGTTGATGTGAGTTATTAACCTGAGCCTGATAGAAGTTAATTAGGGGGCTGATTTGGTTAAGTTAATTAGTCACATTTAGATTGAATTAAACCTAAAATCAAATAACCTAAGTACTGAAGTGATTGACTTAAACCAGAGTTGATACCTAGTTAACTAAAGAGCATAACTAGGGTTAGCTAACCAAAGTTTAAATAATAACCCAAGTGAGTTTAACCCTGATTACCCAATGGTAAATTCAGGAACTCCAAGGGGTACATTAGGTAATGTAGACTTAGAAAATCAGAATTTTAAAGGTAAAATGATCTTTTAATAGGTAAGAATGTTCCAGAATAGGGGCAGTTGTCCCAAAGATAAGGTTGACAGCTGCCCTATGTACTATTTCAGCCTTTTGGATGAGGAATATGCAAAGGCATATCCCATCCTTAAGCCTCCTATAAATAGACCCTCTTGGTACAGATTCAGGTTCTTTCTTTTTACACTCTCTGAGCTGCTGAAAGAATTTTAATAGCACAGAAAAATCAGAGTATTGTACATTCATAAACGAAAATTTCAAAAAAAAAGTATTGGTAGAGAAGCAAAAAGAAATCTGATTTCTTTTGGAATCAAGTTCATAAGAATAGGGCTTAGCTTTCAGTTTCTGTTCTTTCCTTTGGATTCTGATTTTGGGAACCTTAAACACTCATATTCAAGAATTCTAGGTTAATTCCTGCTGGGCTACTGGGTTTTCTTTGGTTTGTTGTTTGCTTCTGCTGAATCTTCTTTCTTTTGTTGATTATTGTCCATACTTGACCTTTATTTGGTCAAGTCCCTTTTGCTATTTTACTCTTAAAAATGTATGTATTAACTCATCTGTTCTCAATAAAATGCTGGACTGGAATCTTCTTTTTCTACTCACTGCTTAAACTAGTTGTTATTAATAAACGAGGTTGTTTCTGTATAGATGCTTATTGGCATGATAATGATTTTGTGAGTGTGATAGGTACTGTTTTGGCTGTTGGTATTTCTTTGCTGGAATTTTCTGTTTATTTCAGGCTAAAGGTATATAAATATAGTTGATAATCGTGGTTCTACTTTCCAAAAAAGGCTGCACTATGGTGTAGAACCTGACCTTCTCTATGGTTAGGTTCTCTCTATAAGTATGTAGAAAATATGCTTTGAATTGAGTCCCTTTGGTTAATAAAGAGGTTCAACAAGCAAGTCTCTAGATAGGTTAGCATTAGCACTAGGGTGGATGAATTTGACCCATCAATGGTCAAATTCACCCCATAATAGTGCACAAAATAGTAGTGTAGATGGCTGAAATTCACCCTTTAAAGGGTATACAACATGTAGTCAAGAAGGGCTGTAGAGTAAAGAATTTGAACCCTTGTATGGTCTGATTCATTCTCTAAAAAGCCAAGAATAGTCAAAGTGTTCAAATGAATACTGGTTGAAGTATTGGTATGGTTGTTAGAAATGTCAAGCAAGTTTGTATCTCTGGGTTTGAATCAGACTCTCCCTTATAATCAGATTCAATCTAAGAAAAAATACATAAAACATGTTGCCTTTCTTCCTGCTGAATCTGTAATTGCCTGTTAAAATCTGGTTGTTCATCTAAGTGTGATTATAACAGTAGAATTATCTCTTAGAGGCTTCTGTGATTAATTCTATATCCCGGAGGTCATTAGCTAGCATTAACGGGTAGTGAATCTGATCCTTTAAATGGTCAAATTCACCCCCATAAGATGCTTATATATGTTGGTTTGGACGACTTAGATCTTATGTCACTATGGGAGCAGCATGTAAAGAGTCGAATCTGATCTCTGTAATGATCAGATTCATTCTTTTACAGTGCATATGAGTTCTGTATGGTCCAGTTGGGACTAAAAGCTGAGGAATACAGATCCTAAAAGCATGAAAGTTGCTGGCTTTCACAGAAGCAGCAGCTAATCTTGTTCTTTTTATTTTCTTATTATTATTAGAATTTGTATATTTAATTAAGAACAATGTAATGGCGTAATTACAGCTTTTTTTTTTGTATATATTTTTAGTTGTAATAAGGACTGGACTGTACACTTAATTTCAGTTTTATTCATATTTTCCAAAATTTCGAATTTACATTCTATCTACTCTGAAAATGACATTAGGCAAAGAACGCATGCAAAATCTGTAAAAACACTTCGCTGGATCTCGAAAAATGGTTGTCTCAAAATTCAGTTAGTTTCGACATAAAGTCAGTAGATTATCTTCAGTCTATTTTGTGTCTTATAAATCTGCGAAAAATCAATGTATACGTGTGTGAATTTTAAGCCTTTAGAAACATGAGATCAGTTTGTTTTAAATTGTTATGAATCACTGTCTCAAAATTAATAAGACTGCCTGTGGTTCAATCTTTTTGCTAGAAATCATAAAAGTTGTGAAAGCAGCATGATTTTGCTTGCCAATCCATTTCAGAATTAATGAGTATTTTAGATTTATGTTTAGGCTGCCTAAAAATGGAAAACCAGAAAATCCGTTGTGTTATGCTCATAAGTGTATGTATGAATGAACGTGTATTTTTGATTAACCATATTTCTATTTATTCATCAAATTGAAGATTATTAAGACTTAGTTGGATTTCCTTAACTAGTGACCTCCCTATAAATTAGCCATAATTAGGATTGGCCAAAAGAGTTAAATGATAACTTGGGCTAAATATGGTCATAGCCCAAGATTTGTGTCCTTTAGAATTTAAGCTTCAACAATCTTCCGCATATCCTTTAGGTTGACAAATACATCTTTAGGTTGAAATTGGAAAAGAATCAACTATTATCTCAAATTACCATAAACTACACTCGGAAGTGGCAACTCATGCCCCCGACCCTCACTCCAAACAACTAATAAAACGCATATAGCAACCACGGGTGCATTTCATGTGACGTGATTGCCAAGTGTTCAAAAATAACAAGTTTACGCCGTCGTAACTTGTCCAAGATAAATCCATAAATGTCCTAATTGATCTTAAAACCAAAATGCTCCTTCAAATAGAAAACATAAAGAATAATCAAACATCACCTCAAATAGGCACTATAAAACCGTCATGACCATAGTCTTGACTACGTAATCTACACTCGGGTGCGGCAACTCATGTCCCCGTCTTCAACTTCAAATTATAATAAAATTACATATTGTAATTACGGGTGCATTTCATGTGGCGCAGTTATAATATGTCCAAAAACAAACAAGTGCACGCCATCGTGACTTGTTTCAAGATAAATCCATAAATATTAAAAAGCGACTAAAAAGTTAAAAAGGCTATATGCAAGATAGGCTAAAATACGTGAATTATTAGATAATTAGGTCAAATATTAATAGTTAAGTGACCGTGCTAGAACCACGGAACTCGGGAGTGCCTAACACCTTCTCCGGGGTTAACAGAGTTCCTTACTCGGATTTCTGGTACGCAGACAATTTAAAACAGAGTCAAAAGTTCCTCGGTTTGGGATTTAATAAATAAACGGTGTCCCGGAACATCGTCAAAAATCCGGGTGGCTACTCTGAAAACCAACAAATAAATCCCAAAATCGAATAATATCACTTTAATTGGAAAAACTCCCTTACTACCCTTTATTTATCGGGGTAGTGAAAAAGGAGGTGTGACAGTTCCCAAGTCATCATCTGCGGCCGCAAGAAAATTGTGTGGACCGCAGATTTAGTTTTCTGCAAGCATGCTTTGACTGTGTACCCTCACCGTGTCTTCTGGTTTATAGCTTACTTGCATATCTCTTGTGTATGTCTGAACATTGAATTGCGAGTAACAATCGCTTTTGCTTGACACAGACAATGGTCGATCTAGAGGACGCGGCGACATATTTAAAGAGAGAGGTAAACCTTCCGGGGTCGAGGCAGGAGTGCCTTACCCCTTGGCCAACAAAAGACACTTACAAAGAAAGCTACAGCCGGCAAAGGGAGAGATGCAGATATCTCCGAGACGAGCTCATATGTCCCGTCTAGGGAAGCATCAAAGGGCAACTCAGCCTCTGTTCAGGAGCAGCCGGTCGTACAATCAAGACAAAGTATCTACAATTCCACTTACAAGTCTTAAAGTAGTCTTACGAGTTATTCAAGATAACCACCATAAGCACTTAAGATTCTTGTATGCTACAAGTCTTGCGATGGTTTTCTTAATGAACAACATTTGGATGGTATTCTTGAGGAACATCAGCATTAGGATAATTATCTTGAATAACTTCAGCATTAGGATAGTTAGCTTGAATAACTTTAGCTAGCATTGAGATGGTTATCTTGAATAACTTCAATGTTGGGATGGTGTTCTTGTAGAGCTTCATCTATATTTGGGAGGAGGGTCATCTTGTAGAAATACATCTATATTTGTTCCATTTGTATCTACAAAGTGTTGGTTTGTTGGTATTCCATCACGTTCGTGCCATGGTAGTATTTCTTCTTGTGAGTTGTTAGTGAGAGTTTCAAAGAGTAAAAGGGTGTGGACTTGTTGTGGCGGGAAAATAACCAATTTGAAAGATGTATTTTGAGAAGGATGTTCTGACACGAGGCTTTTGTATCTTTTTGGGTTACTCCAAAGGTTGAAATGTAAATCGTTGTGTTGGATTAAATTATTGATAGGAAAGAAAGGGAAATTTAATTTTTTTTCGGGGTATTATTTGGAATCTTGAGAATCTTGATTTATTTATATATTTCTTTCATATATTGGTTGTTATGAATCCTTTTATATATAAATCATTTTTTATGTAGGTCTTTTCATTTGTTTTACACATTAAACTCATTAAATATAAAGTTTAAGTTCTGTATATTGATATTGTTATTACATTTATTAGGATATTATAAGTAATTTTTTTGATAAACATCAATTTATAAATTGGTAAAGGTGGTAACTTGACTTGTTATTACAAGTTATAATTTAGGTAGTGTTACAAAATCTTTATGTTAATGTACGTAGCTTTACTTCTTAAGTTTTATTATTCTTTTCTAATTTTTTTTATGCTTTGAATGTAGGTTAAAAAAATCAAATGTGCTGGCTTGGAATGCTTAAATCTCGAGATAGCACCAAATTTTTGAGATGATGAGCATTTTCAACTATAAATTAAGTACTTACCCAACAATGTGATGAGTCTTTAGCAAATTTCTGCAGAGTTTTCAGTTTGATTATATATTTATTTCCTTTACACCAGATCTTCGTCTATATATTACTTTCTTTTCTAAAAAAAAACAATACAGTTCAACTTTCATAGATATTTCAAATAATTGACACTGACCAATATTAAAATATTATTAGATTCATGATTACTATATATACAGGGAAGATTTGTCCTGTATGTGACAAAAACTTAATTAATTAAGCTAATTATTTATGCAGAGGCGAACCTACATTAGGAGTAGGGGTAACGGGACCCGTCGGCTTTGACAAAATTACTGTATATATCGCGTGTATATAATTATATACATCGAGAACCCTTAAATATATTGTTGGTGCCTCAAAATCACAAAAGACCTCATGATAAAGTTGGCTGACTGTACTGCCGAAGTCAACTGGTTTTATTTTATTTTATTTTATCTTTTTACGTTCAATTATCGTTTAATACTTGTACATAGTACTCAACTTATTAATGTTATTCTTTTTAAGTCTCCCCAAAAATCAAACGCTCCAAACCATAGCGCTCTCTTCAAATAGAAAATAGAAAATTATTTCTTCTACCTCCCTTCAACAATCACTTCGCTTAAGTAGAAGCACCTACCAATTCCGGCGACAACAACAGAGAGTTTGTACTTTGTTAATAAGTCCTAGTCATTAAGTTTTTAAATTGCACTCAAATTCTGGGCTCATCTCTGATCGTAAGTAGTGCAGTACGATGAAGTTGCAGGGTGCATTGATGATAGGCTGTAATTGCATATTTTAGTCGCTTATCACACTTTAATTTGCTGCACTTTAATTGAGTTTGAGCTTTAATCGCTAGTGTTTTGCACTAATTGTGTGTTTTATGCCTTGTAGAAGTAATTCCGAACTATATAGATGTTATGGAATGAATTCAAGTGATTTGGAGCTTTGAAATCTGAGTAAAAGCCCAAGGAATTAAGTCGGGATCGTGTTCGGAGGTCAAATTTGATAGTTAAGAACAAACGAAGACTCGAGTAGGCATATTACGCATTGTCTAGTAAAATAGACATAACTCTTTTCTCCGAACTCCATTTAAGATATATAATATATGGATGGAAATCTAACTCAAAGGGATACAACTTTCATGTTTTATGTTTTTTCAAATTCCAAACGGAACAGGGTGAAAAATGCGCGAAACAATAGACTTGCCAAATACCGCACCCAGACCGCGCCCGGACCGCGATAGTCCAGACCTGAAAAATTGTTCTTTTTAGCGTAGGAGAAGGTATGATTTTTTGGGCCCAACCCTACTTGGTATATATAAATGGAAAAATGGTATTTTGAAGAGGTTGGACAGACTTTCGACACAGATTCGACCTAAGGAGGCAGAGACACAATAGGAGCAAGGCGGGGAATTCTTCTACGAGTTTTTTCCTTCCTCTTCCTATTTTTCATTGTTGGTTATGGCTTTTAGTATTGTAGCTTTATATACTATTATGAATAGCTAATTTGTTATCTAGGTTATGATGGAACCTTTTATAGGATAAATTCTTGTTATGTTTTTATATAATTGAGCCAAAATTTTATCTCTATTTGTTCAACTATATGCTTGTTGTAGTAATTGAAGGGACCTCAATTAGTTGTGCCTATTTAGTATGTATTACTAGGGAAAGAGTGCATATTTAGGTTGTTTGTTGAACAAAATCACTTCCGACGTATATGAGGGATCAATAACGAAGGGTTTAAAGGTGGGATTAGGGATAACGAAACTTTGTGTGCGATCTAAGTGAGCCGTACTTAATGTCAGCTAGCGTAATTCGGGAGAATATGTTTAGTAAATTCTGGTAGTTACTCGGGAGAGAATTACAGCACGCAGAGCGCTCATGATCGGTAGAGAATACTTAGGCGAAATTATAGAAGACGTAACGGGAAGGATTCCGACAATTGGAGAAATCATAACTCTAGACCTCCTTAATCTTTCCTCCAACCCGTAGTATCTTTAGTGTTAATTTACTATTTTAATTTGTTAGTTAATTAGATATAAGAATCTTAATATTTATAACATAGGAATTGTTCGAGCTCGTCTTCTTAGCAATATTGAACAGTTGTAGCTAAGCCTTAGTTCTCCCTGGATTCGACTACGGACTTGTAAACCGGGTTATATTTGCAACGACCGCTTAGTCCTTTTTATAAGGCGTAGTTGGGCGTGATCAAATTTTGGCGCCGTTGCCGGGGAACTAACGGTGTAGTTGTAGGTGTACATATTTCTAGGTTGCAAGTTTGAACCTTTTTTTTCGGTGTATTTGATTATTATTTTTTATTATTTTCTATTTTTGATCTACGAGACATGGCATTTTGGAATTATGAGAGTTTTGATGTTGGTAATTCTACTTTTGATCCTCCTTATACATTTAGTGGAGGAAACCACCCAGGGAAAAATTATCAAAATATTCCCGAGAGCGAGTTATGTGCACCAACTCAATCTTATGTGTGGAGCGTGTGTGATATGTGTGGTGGTCACTTTCATGGTTGTGCTTATATTTCTTATCC
>ML389119.1:67841-89833 GCA_005239525.1 Nicotiana knightiana
TGTGTGATATGTGTGGTGGTCAAGATGGTCACTTTCATGGTTGTGCTTATATTTCTTATCTTCCCCCAACTCCTTACTTTGATGGTTCTTCTTTTTCTTGTGAAGTTAATAGGAACAAAGAACCCAAGTATGAGGGCCTGAAAAAGATCGAGGATATGCTAAAGTGCCTTGTGGAACAAAATGATGAGATACAACTGCGGGTACAAAGGCAAGATGCAACTATTAGCAACTGGAGGCTCAAGTGAGTCAACTAGTTGAAGCTTTTAATGCCCAATATGCCAATATTATGGATAGTAGCCAAGAGCAGTGTGCATTAGAGATGGAAATTGAGGTGCCAATGGAGGGGTCCAAAGTAGAACCCCAACACTCTAACCAACGAGAATTTGAGGATGCCGATGTTGAAGAAGTAATACTAGAGTCAACCAATGACGTTGAAGATACAAATTTAGTTGACTCTAGTGTGATTGGTGTTGAGGAGGTTAAAAATCTTGAAGTTCATGTATTTGAGCGCGTTGGACCTCATTCTAAACACTTCTCTATATTATGTTCAGATGGTGAAATGAAAAATGAGCCGCATGAGTCAATGCAAGAGTCAAAGGAAGAGGTAGATGAGCCCTATATTCTGAAACTTTCAAGGCCGTCTAGGCAAAGTGACATTCCTCAGTTGAAAGCCAAAAAGTTCATAAAGCATCATTTAATTTTTGGCTCGCGACAATTTGTGTCACCCCAAGAGAATGATCATAGAGCAGAATCAAAACTTGGGGTCCAATTCATAAGTTTAAAGTGGAAGCAAAAAGTGATTTGCGTCGTGCCGCGACGTTAAATCAAGCGCTTCTTGAGAGGCAACCCAGCTTTACTGCTTTCTTTTATTTTATTTTGTTGAATTTTTGTTTTTTTTCTAATTGTATTATTTTTGTAGTGTTAATTTGTTTTGATTTTCTAGGAGCATGGAACGCAAAGCCATTGGAAAGATGCAACAACAAACCAGATAGTTGGAACTAAGTGTGAGGTACCCGCACGAAGGACCAGGACTGGGAGAAGTCTGAGTATCCCATGAGATGCTAGTGCTTCGGCCTTTGGCCTACCAGGGAGTTTCTTTTACCCTCTTGTATATATGGGTGTGCAGTGGGAAAAATGCACAATTTTAAGTGTGGGGTGAGGAGATTGTCTGGGTGACTTTCTATGCTATTTAGTTGTGTTAGTTTAATGGAATAATTTATTTTTTTACAAAAATAAAAAAGATTGGAGTTTTCCTGACGATGGATCTATTAAACAATTTTCTTGAGGGATTTAAGTCTAAAGAAAAAAAATAAAAAGATTTTTTTTGCTAGGTAGTGTAGCAATTCCTCTTTGGTTTTTCTTAGTGTCGCGGTTCTTTTCCAAGAGTTTTATTTGAACCGGGTGTAGTTAGTCTTTTTTTTAGGAAAAGGAGCCATTATGTTGTGTTTTGAAATGAAGCAATATCTCTTGACTTTGTTATGCCTTGAGAATAGTGAGTACTTTGGTTGTGACGCTTAGGCTCAGTTTTTGACTCTTGTATAAGTACCTTAAATTGTATAAGCTTAACTTTGCTTAACTGCTTTGACTAGAGTGTCTTGATGAATGCAATCCAGAGTGAGTTATGTGTCATGTGTGTATGAGGTTTAGGTGTTATTTTGTGCATTGTATTTTGATGCCTAGAACTTGCCCCGTGTGTTTTCAAAACGAAATAGTAGTTTTGTTCAGTCTTGGAAGTGATATAGGCGTTTCTTTGTTGATCCAGATATGTATATTTTACCCGCCTAATTGTTATGTATCGTAGCTAACCCCTTTGAGCATGTAATCCTGTTTCTTTGGAAATCACATTACAAGACTTACCCATTTTGTTTGAATTAACCATCTATTTGAACCGTCTAACCTCTCATGAGCACTTAAAGTGTTATGAACTGTGTAAAAGTTAAAGTGTGGGAGGTTGGTTTGGCTTTTGAGTGGAACTAATAAAATAAGGAGAAAGGTGCACTGTTTTGAAAAAGTAAGAGCCACTTAAATAAAAAAAAGAAAGAAAAAAAAAGTTGTATTGTTGTGGAAACAAAATATTCCTTGATAAGTGGTGACTCTTGATGTAATTGTGCTTAAAGAAGTATGGGGTAATATACATTGATGTGAAGTTGGAGTTTAGTTTGACATAAGTATGGGGTTTGAATATTAAAGTATATGTATTAAATTGCTTAGGGAGATGTAGTCACTCTTATATCTAAATGTATTCTACCCGGCCCACAGCCTACATTACAACCAAATAAAGTCCTACTTGATTCTAGACTGAATGATCCTAGAATGAATGAGCTCGATTGGTAGAGTAGTACAATATGGGCAAGCCTATGGTGCATCTTTTGTGGCATATGAATGTTATTTCTGAGAGTTGTCACCCCCCCCCCCCTCTTTCCTTTCCTTTCGGATCGGTCAGGGTTTTTGATATTATTGGACAACTCGTTTCCTTTTGGGAAAGGGGTAAGGAATTGAAGAGTCGCCACCTAAAGAATTAAGGTGAGTTAGGGCACCTACTAAGGGTCATTTAAAAACACAGATTGGATAACCAGAGATAGGGTAAGGGGTTGAAATTACTTCAAGGGGAAGGTGTTAGGCACCCCTCGAAGTCCACAATTGTGGTTCCCGGCCAAACAAACTTTGTGAATTCTAAAACAGTTTGCACATAAGCAATAAAAGCACATAGGTAAACAAATAAAGATTTTTTGAGAAGATTCGCAGTCTAAGCACACATATGTGCTAAAATTTTACAAGATTTTAGGGTCTAAGCACACATACAAGGTTCGAAAGAGTTATGATCTAAACACACATATGTAAGGGATAGGGGGTCCTAGGTTTTTTATCCTATAGGATCACATCAGTACAATTCCCGGTAATCACTCCTCAGAAGAGTGGATACACATTGCATTAGTGCACCGGCTATCATATCCATATCTACCCTTTACCATACCTTAGCGGTTATTAAAGCGAGTGTTGTTTAACGATCTCTATGCGTGCTGTTACCCGTCCCTTCTTAATGGCCCTTGAGGAATTTAGGACACCTATAGGCAGTTCTAGACAGACCCCTAAGGTTGAAAGGAGAAAATACTAGGCGACAAGCAAGAACAGATAGGACTTGAACAGATAAAACAGGAAAGAAGCAATTAAGAGGCTCAGGTTTACCTCCACAAATATTGCATGTAAACAACACGTCTTAAACACAAACAAGCAGTATTATTAGGCATGATCCTAAAACATGATGTCTAAGTGAATATCAAAACACAGAATATATGCAGTTTTATTTTATTAACCCAGAAGCAGGGGCCCTAACCAGTTTGCCTATTGATTTTCAGCATGTTAACCATTTGGCAATAAACACAAAAGCAACAGTTTTCCAGTTTTATAAAAGTTGGTTACCTAAGGTTTGCCTAGGCGTGGGGGAATGCACAACAGTTACCAGAATTATTTAAAACAGTTTAGAAGTTGTTTTACCTAAAGCATGTTGTTCTAAGTGTTGCAAAGACACAGGGGTTATTACCAGTTTTACTAACACAGGATAATCATATGTGAGACTGTCTTATGTTCCTTTTTTCATGCATCAATAGTTTAGCTAGGTGTGACTTAGTGAGGTCCTAAAACATGGTATCTAATGCGCATATAAAATGCAGAATGATTTATATTCAGAGTTCCTAAAGCAGGATTTCTGAAGGCACAGCATGATCTCAGGATATGCAGAGTTCCTAAAGCAGGATGCACAAAAGATTACAGCATTGTTAAGCATGACTTCAAAAAATGTGCAGGAACAACTGTTCGTGTTAGTGCTATTATTTAGCCCTGAAGCATGATTTCTAAGTGATAAAATAATGTGATGTTGAAACAGTATGCATGATACTTAAGAGTATGATATCTAATGTATGATATGTTTTGCATGTATTGATCCTAAACATGGATTCTAATGTGCACATAGAAATGTAAGCCTAAGGCATGGTTTCTACCCCATTGATATCGACAACAAACATGGCTACCCTCCTCCTTTCACTATCAATTCCCAATATTCGTTTACAACAATTATTACAAACCAATGTGAATGAATTACATAAATAGATAAAGAAAAATAAGAAGTTATAGGGAGCCTGAAAACAGGCCCAGATTCTCAGAACCTCAAATGCCAAATTTTTCATAGCCTTTCTCATATCCGGGTGTGTCAGAGTTCCCTAAGGACCTCAAGGGATCCCGGGCAGTGCTCACACCCAGATTTCAACACCATAAATTAGTAAGTGCAGTGTGGAAGAGCCAGCTCTAATGCATCAGAGTTCAGATGGATCTCATCGGGATCCCTAAGCAGTCACACGTTAGAGGGGCATAACCTAAGGACCTAAGAGTAGAGTGAGAGTGCTTGATATAGTTTTGGAAAGGTTTTAGTAAGAAAACAATGTTAAAAGAGACTTGCTTGAAACAAATTTGTGAAATAAAAGAAGGAGTCATTCAGTAAAACAACTTTTGAAAAGAGAGAGTTATATAATTAAACAAAAGCAGATCAAACATAGAGCCAAAACCAAACTCCGCAATACTTAAAGAACACAGAACCAAAACAGGAAGAACAAACCTACACACAGGGGTGATGGGAATTGGGGACACATAGAGCACATGTAGTGCACACATAGTTACAGGAGCATGAAAATTCTTATAGGGGTTTAGGGAATCAGCATATCATGAATCTCAGAACCAACACAGGATCAGACAACTTAGGATAGCTAATTGCTTTGCACAAAAAAGTTCATGATAGAAATCAGGGAAAACATAAGTAAGGCAGAGTCACATCGAGGTATACTACAAAGGGGGTTCATAAGCAGGCTGATCCTACGAGGGTGGACATATTCAGAAGCATGTTGATAAAGCAGTAAAGTAGACATATTAATTGCAGGTTGAACAACAAAACCACAGATAGAAACATATTAGAAACATGATAAACGGAATCAGTAAAATAAGCATATTGGTTTGGGACTTGAATTCAAATCAGAACATACCAGTAAAGAAGACAGTAAACACAAAAGTGAAGGGACAGGAGAGCACAATAGTTAGACTTGGCTTGCAGCCGGTTAACTCAGGATAATAGTAAGTAACACAGAAAGAGAGCAGAAAGTTTTGAATGAGAGAGAGAGAGAGAGAGCTTTTTGAACCAACGTGCTCGTCTGTTCTGAGTGTATGAAAGAGCAATGTATATATAGTTTGAAAGTAGGTAGAGAATAAGGTAAAAATCAAAGTCATGCAGTGATTGGGGAATCAGAATCAATTAGCATAAAATCAATGTAAGTACTCCCCTCAATTAAGGAGTTAACTTCAAATAGTAATATACATGTAATAAATAAGGAAAGATACCATATGTGACTGGAATATAACACATAAGGAAACAATCTCAGCACATAGGAGTATAAGACATGTAATAGAGGCTAGGTTCAGAAAATCTAATTAAGGAAAGTACTTAAAAAATCTATTGACAGCATAATCGCCCATAAAATAAGGCAAGAAAATATTTTAGAGGTTGAAATCAGTAAAAGATATCATCACAGGAAATCGGTAAAAGGTGTTAATCACAAAAAATTAGGGATTCGAATAGGAACAATACTGATTAAGGGGAGAATTAACACAAAATTTCTATAAATAAACGGAATAAACACATAATAGGCAAGAAAAAGTAAAATCAGAAACATAGTAAAGTAAGCATCACATAGAATCAGGGATTCAACTAGAGAAGATAGAACTGATTAGAGGAATTAACAGAATAAACATAATATAAGCGGATGAAACAAGAGTCAGAAACCCTACTGAACATAATAGGGTAAAATCACAGAAGCTCTGAGTGTTCGTGAGAAACAAGCACACATACGAATCAAATCATCAGAGACAGACTCCGAACCCAGGATTAAGACCAGGGGACTTAGGGTTTTAACATAATAAATCCGATAAAAGGGGAATAACATGAATAAGCGTTTAAACATAGTAAAAACATAGAATAATACGGAAAATCAGAAGGAAACGTCATTTTGAAAAGGGGTTAAGAAACCCTAACTTTGAAGACGAAGAGGAATTTTTGAAAAATCGGAGAGATCTTTAAAGAAAACAGTAAAATAACTCAGAATATACTCAGATCTATTGTAGATCTGAAGAGTCAAGAGATGAGTTAGGGTTTTAGAGAGAGATAACCCAGAGGTAGAGAGAATAAGACTTAGAAACCATAGGTTTTAGCCGGAGATAGAAAGGTCTTACTCGGACGGCCAAGGGTGGCCTGAGAACGGCATGAAAAGGCCATGGGTGTGAGTTAAACCGCCTATGGTTCTCTTGAGGACCTTAGGGTAGCAATAATCCAGCGTATGAGGGAGCCATGGAGGCTAGGGATGGTAGTGGAACCACCATTGTTACCGGCGAGCCAACGCCCGGCGAGTATGAGCAAGGTTTAGCAGAGAGAGCTTGAGAGAGATGAGGGGGATCTAACGGTGGAGTGAAAGAGAGAGTGAGGGAAAGGGGGGTAGGTCTCTAGGGTTAATTAAGGTAAGAATAAATCTGGTCCGTTGATCAAAAATGATCAATGGTCCAGATTAAATGGGAATTGGGCCGGGTAGGATAGTGGATTGGGCATGTGGTATTTGGGATAATTTAATTGGGTTTGGGGCTGGTTTAATCAGGCTAGTTTGTAAAATAGCTAATAATTATAAGAAATGAATTCATGAACAGAAAATAATTTAAAATAATTATTTAATAATTAAAAATACAAATGACTAATTTCCTATCAAAATAGTATAAAATTATATACTTGGGTTATTATTGCAAAGTTATTGCAATTATAGACAAAAGATGCTATTTTGGCTAATTATGAAATAATTTGGTTTAAATAGGACTATAAACAATAAATTAAATCAAGAAATGCTTTTGAAATTATTTATGATGCGATTTTATAATTATTTATTATAAGTAAAATGCTAGATAAATTAGACAAAATATAGGAAAATGTTGGAAAAATACTAATCGTTGTTAATGCATGATTTTAAAGGTACATATGCAATTTAAAAAATATTTTGGAAAAAATTGGGTATCAACAGCTGCCCCTCTTTACCCGAAAAGGATGAAAGAGTTGTCGGGTAAAGATAGATGGCCAATTTTGACCGAGCGAAACGTTTAGAGAGGTTTAGGCCGCGCTCCGGCTTCTGAGCTGCCTACATATCCCTGGTTTTACAAGAATCAGGCCGTATGTAGTTCCGGATTCATCGGTGAAGTATACCGATGAAGTTATCACAAGAACGGACGCAACATCTAGGGCTAGGCGAATGAACGGCTTGCGGGATATCGGGTTTGATACGGTTGGGAGAACTGGAGCAGGATTGCTCCTGTTGAGATAGCCGTTGCTTACCGGGTTACCTGCAAATAAAAGCAATACAAGCGTATATTGTGCATAAATTTAGACATGATGCAGGTTCCCATTGGACTATGAAAGTTGTCTTTGGACGGTTAGGGATGACGTCCGTAGACCATGATGTCCTGGGCCATGAATGTCTTGATGAGAGATTTGTAGGCCATGAAATGATGTTCTCGGCCATGCAGATGGTGCCTCCGAACTATGATGCCTTTGAATAAAGATATGCAAATTGAGGGAGATCCTCAGGCCATGACATGGTGTCTTCCGGCTATGAGGATGATGCCGTTAGACTATGACGCCTTTGGACAAGTTGGGCGATATTTCAGCCCATGAGATGCAATAACATATTTCAGCCTTTGGACAAGTTGGGCAATATGGAAGGCAGGGGATTAGCCTTATGCAAGCGGAAGGAAGATGATTAGCCTTATGCGAGGGAAGTCAGAGATTAGCCTTGTGCAAGATGGAGACAGAGTTTAGTCTCATGCAAATGAAGGCAGAGCTTAGCCTTATGCAGCGGAAGGAAGATGATTAGCCTTATGCAAATAGAGGTAGATCTTAACCTCATGCAAAATGTAGGACAGAGCTTAGTCTCGTGCAAGATGAAGGCAGGGCTTGGCCCTATGCAAAGGAACAAATAGCGAATGCTAGTAGGATTTTTTAGCTGGTAATAGGTTGTAGTATTGCGATTGTTGTGAGAACTGTGACTATGGAGCATGTTCGCTCTTTTGTGCTGATAGTAAACTTTGCTTTTGCAACTGTGTTGAAGTTTGCGACTTCGAAACCTATTTGTTATTTATTCCTACATCCAAAGAAAAATCGTGAGTTCTGTAGATGGGGAAGGTTGGTTCGTATCCCCGCTAGCTTTGCTTGTTTCGTTCTACTTGGTCTGATGATCCTGTTTATGTCATCGGTGTAGCGTTTTCTAAACAGAGATATATTTTGAAACGTGCATGATTTTATAAAGGCTTGGTAAAAATATATTTTGAGAAATTTAGATGAACCGACGACCGTGACATGGTTCAAGACATTGCAACCACTCATGCTACGGAATTTTGAGGGTCCTCCTCAAAATTCTGCCCCAGTTAGATGGTTGATGATTCTGACCGTTGTACATGCTGCGATTGGCTGAACTTTTTCAGAATTTTGAGGGTCCTTCTCAAAATTCTGCCCGGTCTCCAATTGCGGGAGGTGGGGATGAGATTTTTATGGAATTATGACCTAACCCATAGGGATGCCTATGTATCCCCTCTTAAAGGGGAATCAGGTCAGGCGTAGTTCAGTTTACATCATAAATAATTACACATAGTAGCGTTTGACTACATCTGAATTGATTGGCTTTGGCTAGACTTCTCCATCCACTTCTGCAAGTATAAGAGCTCCTCCTGTCAATACTCGGTGAACCATGTATGGACCTTGCCAGTTGGGAGAGAATTTCCCTTTGGCTTCATCTTGATGTTGAAAGATCTGCTTTAACACCAGTTGCATCTTGTGAACTGTCTTGGTTTGACTCTTTTGTTGAAAGCTCTGGTCATTCTACTCTAATAAAGTTGTCCATGACATATTGCATTCATCCTTTTCCCATCTATGAGGGCCAACTGCTCGTACCGGCCTTTTATCCATTCTGGGTCGCTAAGCTCAGCTTCTTGTATGATTCTTAAGGAAGGGATCTCTACTTCGGCAGGAAAAACAGCTTCCATACCATAAACCAGTAAATAAGGTGTTGCCCCAGTTGATGCGCGGACTGTGGTGCAGTATCCCAGTAAGGCAAATGATAGCTTTTCATGCCACTGTCTGTTTTTCTATCATCTTTCTCAATATCTTCTTCATGTTCTTGTTGGCGGCTTCTACAACCCCATTCATCTGAGGTCTATAGGTTGTGGAATTCTTGTGCTTGATTTTGAAAGTCTCGCACATGGATTTCATCAGATCACTGTTGATATTGGATCCGTTGTCGATGTTGATTGACTCTGGAATCCCGAACCGACAAATGATACGATCGCGGACAAAGTCTGCCATGACTTTCTTAGTCACTGCTTTGTAGGATGTTGTTTCGACCCACTTGGTGAAATAATCAATAGCTACTAAGATGAATTTGTGCCCATTTTAGGCGGTAGGCTCTATCGGTCCAATGACGTCCATTCCCCAGGCAGCGAACGGCCAAGGCGAGCTTGTTGTGTTGAGCTAGTTTGGGGTACCTTTATCATATCTGCATGTACCTGACATCGATAGCATTTCCGGGCATACTAGATGCAGTCCGTTTCCATGGTCATCTAGAAGTAACCAGCTCTGAGTAGTTTCTTTTCCAAGACAAAACCATTCATGTGTGGGCCGCAAGTGTCACGACCCCAAATCCTAAGCCGGCTGATGGCACATATCATGGAACTAGGCTAGCCAACTGTTTCACACTATCAATATATATATATATCAAATTTCCCCAAAATTTAATAGATTTTAAAACTATCAGAATGAGATAAAACAAAATACACACTTCCCCATAGCATCATTCAAACTTAGTCGAGCCTTCGAAACACCAAAAATAACACAAAACACCAAAATTACATCAGATTCAAACCTATGAACTTTAAAACTTCTAAACTTCGCCAATGATGCCGAAACCAACCAAAACACATCCGATTGACTTGAAAATTTGCACATATATCCAAAATGACATTACGAACCTGTTCCAACTCCCAGAATTCCATTCCGACCCTGATAGCCTATTTTCCGTTGCCGATCGGAAATCGCCAAAAACTAATTTTCGCCAATTCACGCCTAATTCTACACCGGACATCAAAACTTCATTCCGAACACACTCCTAAGTCCCAAATCACCTAACGAAGATATCTGAGCCATAAAATCCGCATTCTGAGGTCGTTTAATAATAAGTCAACTCTTAGTTTGACTTTTCAACTATTAAGCTAGTTTAAGAGACTAAGTGTCTCTGATCTCACCACGACCACTCCGAACCCGAACCAACCGACCCAACACAACATAAACAGGCTAAGAAACATATGATAAAGCAGAAATGGGGGGAACAGGGCAAATCTCACGAAATGATCGGTCGGGTCGTTACATCCTCCCCCTCTTAAACAAACGTTCGTCCTCGAACGGGTCTAGAAATATACCTAGAGTCTCAAATAAGTGAGAATATCTGCCCCGCATCTCCCGCTCGGTCTCCCAAGTGGCATCCTCCACTGGCTGTCCTCTCCATTGAACCTTCACTGCAGCTATATCCTTAGACCTCAATCGTCTGACCTGACGACCCAAAACAGCCACTGGCTCTACCTCATATGACATATCACCCTCGAGTTGAACCGTGTTGAAGTCCAAAACATGAGACGGGTCACCAATATACTTCTGGAGCATCGAAACATGGAACACCGGATGAATACTCGATAAAATGGGAGGCATGGCAAGTCTATAAGCCACCTCCCCAACCCTCTGAAGCACCTCAAAAGGCCTAATAAATCGGGGACTCAGCTTCCCCTCTTCCCGAATCTCATAACACCCTTCATGGGTGACACCTTCAGCAGTACCTTCTCCCCAACCATGAAAGACACATCTCGGGCCTTCCGGTTCGCATAACTCTTCTGCCTAGACTGCACCGTGCGAAGCCGCTCCAGAATCAATTTCACCTTGCCCAACGCATCCTGAACCAAGTCTGCGCCCAATAGCCTAGCCTCGCCCGGCTCAAACCAACCAACCGGATATCTGCACCTCCTACCATGTAAAGCCTCATATGGAGCCATCTGGATACTCGACTGATAACTGTTATTATAAGCAAACTCCGCGAGTGGCATAAACTGGTCCTATGAACCCCCAAAATCAATGACACATGGACGCAACATATCCTCCAAAATCTGAATAGTACGCTCCGACTGCCCGTCGATCTGAGGATGAAACGATGTGCTTATTTCGACCTGAGTACCCAACTCTCTCTGTACGGCTCTTCAAAACTGAGATGTGAACTGAGTACGTCTGTCAGAAATGATAGAAACTGGAACCCCATGCAATCGGACAATCTCCCTGATATAAATCTCTGCTAACCGCTCCGAAGANCAATAATGATGTCTCGGATCCTGATACATCTTCGCGGCACCCGGATGGATGGAATACCGCAAACTATGGGCCTCAGCTAGAATCAAATCTCGAAGTCCATACACATTGGGCACGCAAATCCGGCCCTGCATCCTCATGACCCCATTATCATCAATAACCACATCCCTGGAATCACCGCGATGGACCCTATCCTGAAGAACAAGCAAATGTGGATCATCATACTAGCATGCTCTGATCTGATCATAAAGAGAAGACCTGGAGGCTACACAAGCCAATACCCGTGGAGGCTCTAATAGATCCAATCTCACCAACTGACCTGCTAAAGCCTGAACATCAAGTGCTAAAGGTTGCTCTGCTACTGGAAGGTAGGCTAAACTCCCCAAACTCTCCGCTCTGCGACTCAGGGCATCGGCCACTACATTGGCCTTCCCCGGATGATATAAAATAGTGAGGTCATAATCCTTGAGAAGCTCCAACCACCTCCTCTGACACAAATTCAGATCCTTCTGCTTAAGCAGATGCTGCAAACTACGGTGATAAGTGAAAATCTCACAATGCACTCCATACAAATAATGACGCCAAATCTTCAAGGCGTGAACAATAGCTGCTAACTCAAGATCGTGCATCGGATAATTCTTCTCGTGCACCTTCAACTGTCTGGACGCGTAGGCGATCACCCTACCGTCCTGCATCAGAACCGCTCCAAGGCCAACTCTCGAGGCATCAAAATAAACTGTATAAGAACTTGAACCCATAGGCAAAATCAATACCGGAGTTGTAGTCAAAGCGGACTTGAGCTTCTGAAAGCTCCCCTCACACTCCTCAGCCCACCAGAACTGAGCACCCTTCTGGGTCAGTCTGGTCATAGGTGCTACAATAGATGAAAATCCCTCTACGAAACGGCGGTAGTACCCTGCCAAACCAAGGAAACTGTGAATCTCATTAGCTGATGACGGTCTAGGACAACTCTGCATCGCCTCTACCTTCTTCGAATCAACCTGAATACCCTCACTGGACACCACGTGCCCCAAGAATGCTACCGAATCAATCCAGAACTCACACTTCGAAATTTTTGCATACAATCTCTTCTCTCTCAAGATCTGAAGCACAACTCTCAAATGCTGCTCATGATCCTCCCGAGATCGGGAATACACCAAGATATCATCAATGAACATGATGACGAAAGAATCCAGATAAGGCCGGAATACACTGTGCATCAAGTGCATAAAGGCTGTTGGGGCATTGGTCAGCCCGAAAGACATAACCAGAAACTCATAATGACCATATCTAGTCCTGAAAGCAGTCTTCGGGATATCTGGCCCCCGAATCTTCAACTGATGATAGCCGAAACGCAAGTTAATCTTAGAAAATACCCTAGCACCCTGCAACTGGTCAAACAAGTCATCTATACGAGGCAAGGGATATCGATCCTTCACCGTAACCATGTTCAGTTGCTGATAATCAATACACATACGCATAGAACCATCCTTCTTCTTTACAAACAACACCGGTGCACCCCAAGGTGACACACTAGGCTGAATGAGCCCCTTATCTAGGAGTTCCTGAAGCTGCTCCTTTAATTCCTTTAGCTCCGCTTGTGCCATACGATAAGGTGGAATAGAAATAGGCTGAGTGCCTGGCACTAGGTCGATACCAAAATCAATGTCCCTATCAGGTGCCATGCCTGGCAGGTCTGCAGGAAACACGTCCAGAAAGTCACGGACCATCGGAACCGAATCAATAGCGGGAGTCTCACCACTGACATCCCTCACAAAAGCCAGATACAATAAACACCCCTTCTCAACCATATGTTGAGCCTTCAGGTAGGAAATCACCCTACTAGGCATATAATCAAAAGAACGTCTCCACTCAACCATCGGACATCCCGGCATAGCTAAGGTCACGGTCTTAGCGTGACAATCAAGAATAACATGACACGAAGATAACCAATCCATGCCCAATATCACATCAAAATCGACCATGCTAAGTAAAAGTAGGTCCACTCGGGTCTCCAGACCCCCAATAGATACCACACACGACCTATACACATGGTCCACAATAACAGTATCGCCCACTGGAGTTGACACATGAACATATGTAACTAAAGACTCACGGGGCATATCCAGAAAATGGGAAAAATATGAAGAAACATAGGAATATGTAGAATCAGGGTCAAATAAAGCCAAAGCATCTCGGCAACATACTGAGACAATACATGCGATCACTGCATCGGAGGCCATAGCATCTGGCCTGGCTGAAAAGGCATACATACGGGCCTGACCTCCACCTGCTCGACCTCCCCCTTTAGGGCGGCCTCTAGCTGACTGACTACCACCCCTGGCTGCCTGGGTGGGTGGTGAAGTAACTGGAGCTGAAGTCGAAGACTGGCTCCTCAGTTGAGATGGAACCGCCCCTGGTGTTTGATGGGTAGGCTAAACCTCTCCAGCCTACGATGCTCATCATCTGGCATAGCTAGGACCACGAAGTCCTGAACTGGAGCAATCGACTGGGCTGGAACCGCCCCTGGTGTTTGATGGCCCTGAGCATCCTGCTCAGGTGTCCGGGAAACTGGAGTCTGACTACCTCCCCCGGCCTGAGAAGTAGTGGCAACTGCCTGAGCAAGGGTGGTACACACCGTCAAGATCTGAGCCAAGGTCTCCTGAAGACCCGAAATAACAATAGGCATTGTCAGTGCCTGAGCCTGTCCCGCTGGAGCATCTGCGGTGGGAACCTAATCCTGAATAGTAGGGGTATCAACT
The DNA here is from genome assembly GCA_005239525.1 of Nicotiana knightiana. NCBI lineage: Eukaryota > Viridiplantae > Streptophyta > Magnoliopsida > Solanales > Solanaceae > Nicotiana > Nicotiana knightiana. The sequence continues at coordinate 82,074 of ML389119.1, forward strand.
GATACTGCCTTGGCTGCCGCACGGGCTGGCCCCCTACCTCTACCACGACCTCGACCGCGGCCTCGACCCCTTGCTGGTCTAGCTGGTGGCTGATCACCCTGATCAATGGCGCGAGTCCTCACTATCTGTGAGAGAATGAAACAACAGAAGTTTAGACTTCCAGAACCAATCAAATGGCACGACAGAATTCAACAAAAATAAGATTGTTCCTAAGGGTTCTGTAGCCTCTCGAAGATAAGTACAGACGTCTTCGTACCGATCCGCAAAACTCTATTAAACCTGCTCATGGTCGTTGAGTCCTATGTAACCTAGGATCTAATACCAACTTGTCACAACCCCAAATCCTAAGCCGGCCGTGATGGAGCCTATCATGGAACTAGGCTAGCCAACTGTTTCGGACTACCAATATATATATCAAATTTCCCCAAAATTTAATAGATTTTAAAACTATTAGAAAGAGATAAAACAAAATGCACACTTCCCCATAGCATCATTCAAACTTAGTCGAGCCTTCGAAACACCAAAAACAACACAAAAACACCAAAATTACATCAGATTCAAACCTATGAACTTTAAAACTTCTAAACTTTGCCAATAATGCCGAAACCAACCAAAACACATCCGATTGACCTGAAAATTTGCACACATATCCAAAATGACATTACAAACCTGTTCCAACTCCCAGAATTCCATTCCGACCCCCATAGCCTATTTTCCACTACCGATCGGAAATCGCCAAAAACTAACTTTCGCCAATTCAAGCATAATTCTACACCGGACATCAAAACTTCATTCCGAACACACTCCTAAGTCCCAAATCACCTAAAGAAGCTATTTGAGCCATAAAATCCGCATTCCGAGGTAATTTAGTAATAAGTCAACTCCCAGTTTGACTTTTCAACTATTAATCTAGTTTAAGAAACTAAGTGTCTCTGATCTCACTACGACCACTCCGGACCCGAACCAACCGACCCAAAACAACATAAACATGCTAAGAAACATATGATAAAGAAGAAATGGGGGGAACGAGGCAAATCTCACGAAACAACCGACCGGGTCGTTACAGTAGGTCCCAGCATGTATCTCTTCAAGTAGTTTGGAAGCTTCCTTTGCATCGACACATATTAATAATCCCAAGTCGGGAGTTCTCCTGTATAGGTTTCCTCCGCTAAGAAAGAAATTGTTGGACAATCTCCGGAGTGTGCGTTTCTGAGTGTGATTTGCAAGCTCTGGGTACTCTCCCTTTGACAAGTATTCCCTGATGTAGTGGAACTATGGTCTTCCATCTGCTTCTTCTTCAATGTGGGCACAATATGCTAGTTGGCTATGGATTTTTGCTGGAATAGGATCAATGAAGTTCTTATCTGGGTGATGTATCATGGATGATAGAGTGGCCAATGCATCGGCGAACTCGTTCTGAATTTTGGGGACGTGCCAAAATTCTGTCTTCGTGAACCTCTTTCTCAATTCCTGCACATGGTGCAGATACGGCAGTATCTTGGAATTCTTGGTAGCCCATTCTCCTTGTAGTTGGTGTATTAGCAAGTCTGAGTCACCAATTACTAACAACTCCTAGATATTCATGTCAACGGCCATATTGAGCCCTAAGATGCAGGCTTCATATTCTACCATATTGTTGGTGCAGGGAAATCTGAGTTTGGCAGATACAAGGTAATATTGACCTATTTCCGATACCAGGACAGCTCCAATGCCGACTCCCTTGAAATTGGCTGCTCCGTCGAAGAATATTCTCCAACCGTCATAGGATTCTGCAATGTCTTCTCCTATGAATGATACTTCCTCATCGAGAAAATACTTTTTCAGGGGTTTGTATTCTTATCCCACTGGATTCTCGGCAAGATGATCTGCCAATGCTTGCCCCTTGACCACTTTATGAGTCACATAGACAATGTCAAACTCACTCAGCAGGATTTGCCATTTGGCCAGCTTTCCAGTGGGCATGGGCCTCTGAAAGATATACTTCAAGGGATCCATCCTTGATATGAGATATGTTGTGTAGGCACAGAAGTAATGCCTCAGATTTTGGGCTACCCAGGTCAGAGCACAACAAGTACGTTCTAGTAGAGAATATCGTGCCTCATATGGAGTGAACATCTTACCCAGGTAATAAATAGCATGTTCCTTTATTCTTGTCTCGTCATGCTGCCCCAAAATGCAGCCGAAAGCTTCATCTAATACCGCAAGGTAGAGTAGCAAGGGTCTACCTGGCTCTAGCGGGATGAAAACTGGTGGCGTCGACAAGTATTCCTTGATTCTGTCGAAAGCTTTCTGACAATCCTCGGTCCATTTGGTCGCAGCATCTTTCTTTAGCATCTTGAAGATTGATTCACATATAACCGTGGACTGGGCTATGAATTGGCTGACGTAGTTAAGGCGTCCCAGGAAACTCATCACATCTTTCTTGTTATTTGGCGGTAGTAACTCTTGGATGGATTTGACCTTTGATGGATCCAATCTCATCCCTCGGTGGCTGACGATGAACCCAAGAAACTTCCCAGCAGGAACCCCGAACGCACACTTCACGGTGTTTAATTTCAAGTTGTACTTTCACGGCCTGTCGAAGAACTTTCTCAAATATGTTGTATGGTCGGTGGCTCTTTTGGAATTGATGATGACGTCGTCCACATACACCTCGATTTCTTTGTGTATCATGTCATGGAAGATAGTGGACATAACTCTCATATAGGTGGCCCCAGCATTCTTTAGGCCGAATGGCATCATCTTATAACAGTAGACTCCCCACGGCGTAATGAAAGTCGTTTTCTCAGCGTCTTCCTTGTCCATCCAAATCTGATGGTAACCAGCAAAGTAATCCACGAACGACTGAAGCTCATGCTTGGTGCAATTGTCAATCAGTATGTGTATGTTCAGGAGAGGGAAATCATCCTTCGGACTGGCCCGGTTGAGATCCCGGTAGTCGACACAAACCCTGACATTTCCATCTTTCTTGGGCACTGGAACAATGTTGGCTAACCATGTCGGATACTCAACTACCCTGAGAACCTTGGCGTTGATTTGCTTGGTTACTTCCTCTTTGATTTTCAGACTCATATCAGGCTTGAACTTTCTGAGCTTTTGCTTTACCGGCGGGCACATTGGATTGCTCGGCAGCTTGTGGGCCACAATGGATGTACTTATACCACTCATGTCATCGTACGACCATGCAAATATGTCTTCATACTCTTTCAAGAACTGGGTGTATTCCTCTTTCTCTGATGGCGATAAATGAATACTGATGCGAGTTTCTTTGACAGTTTATGGATCTCCCAGGTTGATTACCTCGGTTTCGTCCAGATTGGACTTAGGCTTGTTTTCAAAATCCTCAACTTCTTTGACAATTTCATCGGGTATGACTGTATTGGTAAAAAAGAGCTTCACACATAAGCCAGCTTTTGACAACTCAGCTAGTCACGTGGATACGGGAAAACACGATAGCTGGAAATAACTCTTTGAAGAGGTACGGTACAAAAGAGACATGGTTCAGTAAACCCACGAACTTATCACCCACGGGAAGTCCAATTTGATCAAAACGGAAGAGAGGCACGGTCAGAATGAATTTAGACAAAGCTACGGGGAGATTCACGAACCCACAATTGATTACTCGAATGTTATGTAACTGAACCCCTATTTACCGTTATCCTTTGTAATTCCTCATTAATGTCATAGTTAGTCATTAATGAGTAACCATAGCAACAGTCGTACGTTATAAGAATCTCCTATATAAGGGAGGGGAATACATCTTGTAAAGGCATCTGATTCTCAAAATACAATCAACTTCGATCTTTTATTTTTGTAATATTGTCTATTATACATTTTTCCATTATCTTGATTATCAGTAACCCGTATTCATTTTAAAAATAAGCTTTAGTCAAAGGGTCTAATTCTTTGGTTAAACAAATTGGTTCCATTACCGGGAATCTGATAATCTTTNGAATAATGATCAAATTGTGGAACAAGATCATGTAAAGCAAATGATTGCAGAGTATGTGAGCCAAGCTTTGCAGGAATTTGCGAGAGGAGTACCAGCAGCGTTGCCTACACCGCCAACGCCACCCCCCAATAACACCATCACCATGGAAAATCCTCAATCTGGGTTGGCAAACTCAGGAAGAGGAGATACTCCTAATGAATCTCTCGAAACGGGACCAGGTATATCTAATAATTCAGAATTATAAAATTTACTGTTAACCATGCAGAAAATAGATAAAGGAGCAGAACGATCGCATCGAACAAATTCCTGGTGTACCACCTGTTATCAAAGTCATCGATGTTGATAGATATTCTTAACAACCGTGGAAACCTAGTGCGGCACCTTTGCCTATACCCAAGAAGTTTAAAATGCCTGACGTTCCCAAATATGATGGAACAACTGACCCACACGACCATGTGACTGCTTTCACAACTGGGGTAAAAGGAAACGACTTAACAAAACAAGAGATTGAATCAGTCCTTGTCAAAAAATTTGGGGAAACACTTACCAAAAGGGATCTAACCTGGTATTCTCTTCTCCCTGAAAATTCTATTGACTCTTTTGCTGAGCTTGCAGATTCATTTATAAAAGCACACTCTGGTGCACAAAAATTGAGAAGAGAATGGAAGACATATTCAAAATAAAACAAGAGACACGGAACTACTCTGTGAGTTTGTAGATAGGTTTCAACGAGAAAGAATGCAATTACCCAGGGTGCTTGATAATTGGGCAGCCATGGAATTTGCAAGTAATCTGAACGATAAAAGCTCAGAAGCCACCAGGCGATTTAAGGAGAATCTAAGAGAATTCCCCGCCACAACATGGAACGATGTATATAACAAGTACAATACTAAACTCAGAATAGAAGAAGATAGCATTGCTCGTTCGAGAGATGAAGATAATTCCTGATCCAGACGACCTGAATCAGATAGAAGATCAGGTAAAAACAGGTACGATCCTTACTTAGGACCCTCGGGACGCGATATCCGCCCCAGGTTCGAAAAACTAGGTCGGACTATAGACTACAAGGAAGATATGTAATCTCATCCTCATCTAGATCTAGAAAAGATCGAGATGAACGACCTAGAGGTAGTACTCAAATTGGGGATCATACCTTTAACATAAGTACTACTGAACTTGTCTCAATATTGAAGAACATGGGAGACAAGGTCAAATGACCCAAAGAAATGCGGTCAAATCCAAGTAGAAGAAACCCAGATCACTGGTGTGAATTTCACAACGATCATGGGCATAAAACTGCGGATTGCATATTTCTACAAGGAGAAGTAGAAAATTTGTTAAAACAAGGCTATTTAACAGAATTGTTTAGTGATAAAGGTAAACATGCATACATGAGGAACAGGCAGGAGCCCCCAAAGCCTCTATCTCCAAAACGAACTGTTAACGTAATACACAGCGGTGAAGAAGTAAACTGAGTGATTTACAAAACAACCACAAAGTTCACAATTACACACAGGAAACGTGCTCGTGGAGAGGACGATATAACCTTCAATGATGCAGATAGCAGCGGATTGATGCTTCCGCACAATGATGCTCTAGTAATATCTCTAGTTATTCATGACACTAACGTGAAAAGAGTGTTGATTGATCCAGGCAGTTTAATCAATATCATTTTTCTAAGAGTCGTGGAAGAAATGCTACTGGGGAATCAAGTAATCCCAAAAGCACGAGCCATATCCGGGTTTGATAACTCTACGGTTATAACAAAAGGAGAAAATGAGCTTAACACCTATGCTGAGGGGGTGATCAAAAGAGTGAGGTTCCAAGTAATCGATACTCATATGGATTATAATGTGATCATTGGAAGGCCATGGATCCACAACATGAAAGCGATACCCTCCACGTTACATCAGGTAATTAAATTTCCCTCTAAATGGGGAATTCAACGAATCAAAGGAGATCAGCAGACCGCAAAAAATATAAATTATATGGTACACTACAACAAGAAAATAGAAGTGGAAGAATTACGAGATAAGGAAATCTCCCAAATAGGTAACACCGCCCAAACAGACATGGAAAAATTACTGCCCAAATAGGTACGGAAGATATTATTGCTGAAACAGGCACGAAAGAAAATACTTACGAGCAGAAGAGTAAAGTTACCACAGAAGGTGTACTATACCACACAGATGCGAATTCAAGACCGGACATCATTCATGAACTGGAGGAAGATGAGCACATCAAAACAACTACGGAGGAGCTCGAAGCTGTTCCGTTATCTAAACAAAAACCTGATCAAAAAGTGTATACAGGCACGAGGCTAAGCCCCACTCGAAGAGGTAAGTTAATTGATTATTTAAAGGCTAACGCAGACTGTTTTGCATGGTCCCACTCAGATATGACAGGCATCCCACCAGAAGTGATGACTCATAAACTAAATGAAGATCTATCCTTCGTACCTGTTAAGCAGAAGAAAAGAAAGCAAGGACCATTCAAGAACCAAGTGATCGACGAAGAGGTACAGAAACTCTTGAAGATTGGTTCGATACGAGAGGTAACGTACCCTAACTGGTTGGCAAACACCGTGGTAGTACCTAAAAAGAATGGCAAGTGGAGAGTATGCGTAGATTATACTGATTTAAACAAAGCATGCCCCAAGGATTCATTCTCATTGCCTTATATAGATCAAATTATTGATGTTACCGCAGGTCATGAACTATTAAGCTTTCTAGATGCATATTCTGGTTATACTCAGATAAAAATGGATCCTTTAGACGAGGAAAAAACCTCATTTATCACGAATAGGGGAACTTATTGTTATAAAGTCATGCCTTTTGGCCTAAAAAACACTGGAGCCACCTATCAAATTCTAGTGACCAAGATATTTTACGCAGGTATAATATGAAGTTGAATCCAGAGAAATGCGCTTTTGGAGTGCAATCAGGCAAATTTTTGGGTTTCCTTGTATCAAACAGAGGAATATAGGTAAATCCCGCTCAAATTAAAGCCATAGAGGAAATACCTGATGTTTTAACAAATAAAAAGGAGGTTCAAAGATTGACAAGAAGAATAGCATCTTTGGGGAGGTTTATTTCTAGATCTTTCGAAAAGAGTTTTAAATTCTTCTCAGTTCTCAAAAAATAGAATCAGTTCAAATGGACTGAATAATGTCAGCAAGCCCTCAAGAACCTGAACATTTATCTATCGAAACCACCACTGTTTTCAAATCCAAAAGAAGGGGAAAGATTGTACATCTACCTGGCTGTCTCAGAAATTGCTGTAAGTGCAGTATTGGTAAGAGAAGAAAAAGGTAAACAATCACTTATCTATTATGTAAGTAAAACTTTGCTAGATGCTGAGACTAGATATCCACATCTGGAAAAGTTAGCTTTAGCTTTAATAATGGCATCTAGAAAATTACGACCCTATTTTCAATGCCACCCAATCACTGTTGTGACTTCATACCCTTTGAGAAATATTCTTCATAAACAAGAATTATCAGGAATATTAGCCAAGTGGGTCATAGAACTTAACGAGCATGAGATAATTTATCAGCCTAGGACCACAATTAAGTCTCAAATACTAGCTGATTTTGTTGCTGACTTTAGTAATGGCATTGTATCTGAAGTAGAAAAAGAGCTACAAATATTTAACGGTGTTACTCCAGGCATGTGGACCTTGTTCACTGATGGTTCTTCAAATTTAAAAGGCGCTGGCTTAGGCATAGTCTTAATATCACCCACGGGTGAAAAGACACGACAAGCTATAAAGTGTTATCCTATCACTAACAATGAAGCAGAGTACGAAG
>MDKJ01079884.1:0-11694 GCA_005239525.1 Nicotiana knightiana
TATATATATATTTCGATAACTATACTGGAGTAGGAAGGAGACTCGTGAGATCCTGCGGACACAGTAGAATTACCTCGCGGTCTCCTAAACAACTGCTGAGATACGCTAGCCATTGTACGGTGCACTAGTACCTGGATCTGCACATAGGGAAAACATGCGCAAGAAGGGCGTGAGTAATCCCCATTCGGTACACAGTAAGTTTCAAGCCTAACCCAGTCAAGTAGTGATGGGGTCAGCTTGAGGCCCTAATGAGTTTTAAAACAAGATAGTTATAAATCTAAACAGTGAAATATAGATAAGCATTGATAAACAGAATTGATGGAACTGAAAGAAATAATAACAGAAAAAGAGTCCTCCGCTCAGCACAACATATATCCCAACAGTAAACATGCAATGCAGTACAATAGGGAAAGCTCCCGGATCTCAGTCCGTAGTCCCAATTTAAATATGTTATGCAGTACAGAGGGAAAGCTCCCAGATCTCAATCAGTAGTCCCAATTTAAATATGCATTGCATTACAGGGGGAAAGCTCCCGACTCTCAATCTGTAGTCCCAATTTAAATATGCAATGCGGTACAGGGGAAAAGCTCCGGATCTCGGTCCGTAGTCCCAATTTAAATATGCAATGCAGAAGTATGTCGGATACGCCTTAATTAAACAGTTCAGGAAAAATCAACAGGCAAGAATACAGTAAAACTACCTAAGCATGGTGCAACTAGTAGCAATGAAGAGGAAATCAAGTAAGGACAGGTGGACATGCTTATTCTTAAGCTAACTACTCAGTTAAGACAGGGAACATTAGTAAAGGAATGAAAATTAGTGATGCCATGGAAGGAAAGAGTGAAATTTAGCAACTATGACCCGTGTACGCACTCGTCACCTCACATACACGGCATCCACGTAACAAACATTAGTATAAAAATGCCTAACGGGAAGTCCCCAACACAGAGTTAGGCAAGCCACTTACCTTGACTGCGCTAATCAACTCAATACCACGCTCTTGCCACGAGTATCCAACTCCGGGTGGCCCAAATCTAATAAATTCGATTGCATAATTTAAATAACACTTTAAGGAATCAAAATAGCTAGTAAATTTGAAGCTAATATGCGAAATTAGGAAATTCGCCCAAAAAGTTCCCTGGGCCCACGTCTCGGAATCGTGTAAAAATTATATTTTACGGACACCCATTAACTCACGAGTCTAAATATATGAAAAGCTCTCAAATCGGTGGTTAAAAACCCAATCAAAACTCAATAATTTGGTCTATGAAATTTATCAAATGTTTCCCAAATCTTCCACCCAAATTCGAATTCTAAGGACCAGATTTAAGTTAGGAATCATGGAAATTGATCTAAGTAGGCTAGAAATCACTTACCCAAGTTACCCAGGTGCAAAAGTCTTCAAAAATCTCCCTTCCCAAGCTCCAAAATTCGAAAATTGTGAAAATAGGCTTAAACCCTCGAAATGGGTTTTTATATTCTGCTTAGGCCTAAATTGTGAAATGCGATCGCGGACATACGGATGCGATTGCATAGAGTAATCCTTGCCCCCCTTAAAATGGACATTGTGCGGTCGCACAGTAGCACTTGCGATTGTGGAGCACACCGGACTAGACCCAAATGCGTTCGCAGCTAGGCCCACGCTAACGCACAGAGCAAAACTCCCCCTACCCGACCCAATGACCTTATGCGGTCGCGACCTCCTGCTGCGATCACATTGGCCAAAAATAGCTGGGCCTAAACTTGTTCTATGCGATCGGGGCCCAAAACACGTGATCGCACCGAATGATTACCTGCTGCTCTAAAAACTAGAAAAACAGCTGAAGACTAGGATAAGAATATACCCGTTTTGAACACCCGAAACACACCCGAGGCCCCCGATACATCAGCAAAAACTACCAATCAACCCTAATACCTCATTCAAACTTGGTCGATCCTTAAAAACACATCTCATAACATAAAAATCATTAAATATGCATAGATTCAAGCCTAAGAACTTATGAAATTTCTAAAATCCACATCCGATGCTGAATCACGTCTAAACTCATCCGAATGACCTCAAATTTTGCACACAGGTCACAAATGACATTACGGACCTGTTGTCACTTTCGAAATTCCATTCCGAGTCCGATATCAAAATTTCACCTATCGGCCGAAATCGCCGAAGTTCTAACTTTCGCCAATTCGAGCCTAAATCTACAACTGACCTCGAAAACACATTCCGAACTCGATCCTAACCCCGAAATCACCCAACGGAGCTAACAAAGTCGATAGAATTCCATTCCGAATTCGTCTTCACACAATTCTTGCTATGGTCCGATTTCTAAAGCTAAAATTCACATTAAAGAACTATGTGTCCAAAATCACTCCGAATTTCACCACCCAACGCTCTGACAAGTTCCAATAACACAAATAGACATGGGAGAAATAGTTATTAGGGGATCGAGGCGCTAACTCTCAAAACGACCGACCGGGTTGTTACATTCTCCCCCTTTTAAGAAAATCATTCGTCCTCGAACGAGTATAGAAACACACCTGAAGCTGTGAAAAGATGAGGGTACTGATTACGCCTATCATGCTCGGTCTCCCAAGTCGCCTCCTCGACCGGCTGACCCCTCCACTGAACTTTTACTGACGCCAATATCCTTTGACCTGAGCTTTCTGACTTGTCTATCCAATATAGATACTGGCTCCTCAACCTATGATAAATCCGTGTCCAACTGGACTGAACTGAAATCCAAAATATGAGCCGGGTCACCGTGATACTTCCGGAGCATGGAGACGTGGAATACCGGATGAACTCCTGCTAGGTTGGGAGGTAGGGTTAGCTCATAAGCAACCTCCCCCAACACGTCACAACACCTCAAAAGGGCCAATAAATCTCGGACTCAACTTACCCTTCTTCCCGAACCTCATGACGCCCTTCATTGGCGATACCCGAAGCAAAACCCGATCACCAGCCATAAATGCTAAATCACGAACCTTCCGGTCCGCATAACTCTTCTGCCTGTACTTAGCTGCGCGAAGTCTCTCCTGTATCACCTTCACCTTGTCCAGGGCGTCTTGGATCAAATATGTACCCAACAATTGGGCCTCGCCCGACTCAAATCATCCCACTGGAGACCTGCACCGCCTACCATATAAAGCCTCATACAACGCCATTTGAATGCTGGACTGGTAGATGTTATTATAAGCAAACTCTGCAAGTGGAAAGTATCGGTCCCATGACCCTCCAAAATCCATCACATAGACACGGAGAATATCCTCAAGAATCTGAATCGTACGCTCGGACTGCCTGTCCGTCCGAGGGTGAAAGGTCGTGCTCAAATCCACCTTGGCGCCTAACTCCTGTTGAATGGCTCTCCAGAACCGTGAAGTGAATTGTGTACCTATGTCTGAAATGATAGATACCGGAACACCGTGGAGGCAAACAATTCCGTGATATAAATCTCTGCCAACCTCTCGGAGGAGTATGTAGTCAACACATGAATGAAATGGGCTGACTTAGTCAGCCGATCCACGATCACCCAAATAGCATCAAACTTCTTCAAAGTCCGAGGAAGTCCAACTACGAAGTCCATGGTGATATGCTCCCACTTCCACTCTGGAAGCTCAATCTGCTGAAGTAACCCTCCCGGTCTCTGATGCTCATATTTGACATGCTGCCAGTTGAGACACATGGCTACAAACTCCGCTATATCCTTTTTCATCCTTCGCCACCAATAGTGTTGTCTCACATCCTGGTACATCTTCGCGGTACCCAGGTGGATGGAATACCGCGAGCTACGGGACTCTTCAAGAATCAACTCCCGAAGCCCATCCACATTGGGCATACAAATCCGGCCCTGCATCCTCATCACACCGTAATCACCTATGGTCACATCCCTGGCATTACCCTGTCGAACCTTATCCTGAAGAGCCATAAGGTTGGGATCATCATATTGGCGCTCCCGAATGCGGTCATAAAGAGAAGATCGAGCAACAGCACAAGCAAATACCCGGTGAGGCTCATAAAGATCCAATCTCACAAACTGACTGGCTAAAGACTGAACATCCAAGGCTAGAGTCTCAGCTGCATGAAGATATGCCAAACTCCCCAAACTCTCCGCCCAGCGACTCAAGGCGTCGGCCACCACATTGGCCTTCCCCGGGTGGTATGGTATAGTGATGTCATAATCCTTGAGTAACTCCAACCACTTACGTAGGTGAAAATTGAGATCCTTCTACCTGAATATGTGCTGCAAACTCCGGTGATCCATGAATATCTCACAGGGAACACCATATAAATAATGACGCCATATCTTCAGGGCGTGAACAATCACTGCCAACTCGAGATCATGAACAGGGTAGTTTTTTTCATGCACCTTAAACTGTATGGACACGTAGGAAATCACCCTACCGACTTGCATCAACACCGCTCCCAGGACAATCTTCGAAGCATCACAATAAATTGTATAAGACCCGGAACCAGTAGGTAATACCAACACAGGAGCTGTAGTCAGGGCTGTCTTGAGCTTCTGAAAGCTCTCCTCACACTCCTCAGTCCATATAAAAGAGGCACCCTTCTGGGTCAGTCTGGTCATGGGCGCTGCAATGGATGAAAATCCCTCCACAAAACGACGATAATACCCAGCCAAACCGAGGAAACTGCGGATCTCAGTAGATGAAGATGGTCTGGGCCAACTCTGGACCGCCTCCACCTTCTTCGGATCTACCTTGATCCCATCCGAAGACACCACATGGCCTAGGAATTCCACATAATCAAGCCAAAATTCACACTTAGAAAATTTGGCATACAACTTCTTCTTCCTCAATGTCTGAAGCATGATCCTGAAGTGCTGCTCATGGTCCTCCTGGAACCGAGAATATAAAAGAATGTCATCAATGAACACGATGGTGAAAATATCAATATAAGGCCGAAATACGTTGTGCATCAGGTGCATAAAGGCTGCTGGGGCATTGGTCAGCCCAAGTGACATAACAATAAACTCATAGTGGCCATATATGGTCCTGAAGGCAGTCTTCGGGATATCCGGCTCCCGAATCTTCAACTGATGATAACCCGAACGCAAATCAATCTTGGAGAACACCCTAGCACCCTGTAACTGGTCAAATAAATCATCAATGGGGGCAATGGATACCTGTTCTTCACTGTCACCCTATTTAGCTGCAGGTAGTCAATACACATACACATCGAACCATCCTTTTTCTTCACAAATAACACCAAGCACCCCAAGGTGATACACTGGGTCTAATGAAACCTATGTCAAGCAACTCCTGTAACTGCTCCTTCAACTCCTTCAACTCAGGAGGAGCCATGCGATAAGGAGGAATAGAAATGGGCTGAGTGTCTGGCAACAAGTCAATACCGAAATCAATATCTCTGTCGGGCGGCATACCCGGAAGATCAGCTGGAAAAACATCAGGATAATGCCTGACAACACGGACTGACTCAGTTGTAGGGGTCTCAGCACTAACATCTCTCACATAAGCCAGATACGCATCACACCCCTTTTCAATCATCCGTTGAGCCTGAAGAAAAGAAATGACTCGACGGGGAGTATACTCTAAGGAGCCTCTCCACTCTAACCTTGGTAGCCCTGGCATAGCCACTGTCACGGTCTTGGCGTGACAATCAAGAATAGCATAGTAGGGAGACAACCAATCCATACCCTATATAACGTCAAAATCTACCATGTTGAGTAATAGTAAGTCAGCTCTGGTCTCAAAACCACTAATAACAATCAAGCACGACCGATATACACGGTCCACAATAAGAGAATCTCCCACAAAAGTAGAAACATATACCGGGAAACTCTAAGAATCCCGAGATATCCCCAAATGTGAAGCAAAGTAAGAAGATACATATGAGTACGTAGAACCTGGATCAAATAACACAGATGCATCCCTATGACAAAAAGAGATAATACATGTGATGATCGAATCTGAAGCAACGTCTTCTGAACGGGCTGGAAGAGCATAATATCTATCTTGGCCTCCCCCTCTAGAGCGACCTCGACCTCCCTGACCTCCACCTCGAGCTGTCTGAGAAGGTGGGTAGCAGCTGGGGCTGGGAGAATAGCTGGAGGACCCGGTGGAAAACGTGGAACCTGATAAATCTGAAGTGGTGCACCCCTCTTAGCTCTGGGGAATTCTCTGATCACATGACGAGGGTCACTACACCTAAAATAACCCCTCGGAGGACGTGGCGGCTACTGCTTACTCTGAACTAGCCTACTGGACTGGCTAGTGATAGCACATCGAGCAGGAGGCACATGAGATACTGGTGGTGCATAATAAGGCTCCTGAGGTCTAGGAGGAGCTGGCATACCACTGGCTGCTGGAAGGGCTGAATGAACGGGGCGACTCACGAAACCCCTACCAAGCGTGTTGCTGGTGCACGAACTCCTAATAGTGACCAGTCTCTCGAGACCTCTTGGCCTCTCTCTCCTCCATGTCCCTGGCTAACATACTGTCAATCCTCCGGGCAATACTCATGGCCTGCTGGTAAATGATATCTGTCTCCAGCTCTCTGGCCATGCTAGTCCGAATACTGGGGTGGAGTCACTCAATAAAGAGTCGAACGCTCTCTCTGACAGTGACAACCAAAGCTGGTGCATGACGAGCCAACTCGCTGTAACGGACTGCATACTCTAACACAGTCACGGTACCCTGGCGTAGCTGCTCAAACTCCACACGCCAAGGATCCCTGAGGCTCTGAGGGACAAACTCAAGTAAGAACATCTCGGAAAACTGAGCCCAAGTAAGTGAAGCGGCCTCGTCCGGAATACTTAGCTAAAAAGCACACCACCACTGATAGGCTGCTCCTCTCAATTGGAAAGCGGTGAAAGAAACCCCATTCGTCTCCAAAATACCCATAGTGCGGAGAATGCGATGATTCTCCTCAAGAAAACTCAGGGCGTCATCTGAAGCTAATCCGCTGAACTCAGGTGGGTGGTACTTCTTGTACCTCTCAAGTCGGAGCTACTCTGCCTCAGAAACAGCAACCCTAGCCTCATGCTGAGCTGGAGCTGCTGGGGGCATAGGACTATACTCTAGAACCTTCCCAATATGGACCCTCTGCTCAGGAGTACAGGTTGCAGGAGTCTGTGCCCTTCCCCCGGCCTGGGATGTAGCTGGAGATATTGGGAGTAGTCCCGCCTGATACAGGGTGTTGAAGGCACTCAGGAACTGAGCCAAAGTCTCCTGGAGGGCTGGAGTAATAGTAGGGACCTCATGTGCCTCTCCAATTGTAGCTGCAGGGGGCTTCTCCGACTCTACTCTCGCCGGTGCGCAGGCTGCACCGCGTGCTCATCCTCTACCCCGGCCCCTGCCTCTAGTGGCTCTGACTGGGGGCTCAGGTGCCTGATCATCAGTACGTCCGGTACGGGGACGCACCATCTGTGAGCATGAGTAGAATAGAATTTTAGAATTTCGATGACAGTAACTAGCATGACACGGAATTTCAAAGCATATGATTGTTCTTAACAGTTACATAGCCTCTCGAAGATAGATACAGACGTCTCTGCACTGATCCGCGAAACTCTAATAAACCGGCTTGTGACTTGTGACTCCTATGAACCTAGACGCTCTGATACCAACTTGTCACGACCCGAGTTACCCTCCGAACGGTCTCGTGATGGCACCTAGACTCTACAACTAGGTAAGCCTAAAATTTGTGGAAAATAATACAAAGAAATAACAGAAACAGTAAAGAAGAAGCAATACTATAAAATTTAGCCGCTCGACATTTACAACTTTTACTTTTCCAAAACTCGGAACATCATAAAGTCACAAACTCTGAACTACTGTAGCTCTATACAAAGGAGTTAGGAAAATGTATCTATATATATATATATATATATATATATCTTCGATAACTATACTGGAGTAGGAAGGAGACTCGTAAGATCCTGCAGACGCGGCAGAATTACCTCGCGATCTCCTAAACAGCTGCCGAGATACGCCTAGCCACTGTACGGTGCACTGGTACCTGGATCTGTACATGGGGAAAACATGCGCAGAAAGGGCGTGAGTACTCCACATTCGGTACTTAGTAAGTGTCAGGACTGACCCCAGTTAAGTAGTGACGGGGTGAGGTTGAGGCCCTACTGAGTTTTAAAACAAGATAGTTATAAATCTAAACAGTGAAATATAGATAAGCATTGATAAACAGAATTAATGGAACTGAAAGAAATAATAACAGAAAAAGAGTCCTCGGCTCAGCACATAATATATCCCAACAGTAAACATGCAATGCAGTATAATGGGGAAAGCTCCTGGATCTCAGTCCGTAGTCCCAATTTAAATATGCTATGCAGTACATGGGGAAAGCTCCTGGATCTCAGTCCGTAGTCCCAATTTAAATATGCAATGCAGTACAGGGGAAATCTCCCGGATCTAAGTCCATAGTCCCAATTTAAATATGCAATGCGGTACAGGGGAAAGCTCCCGGATGTCGGTCCGTAGTCCCAATTAAAATATGCAATGCAGAAGTATGTCAGATACGGCTTAATTAAACCGTTCAGGAAAAATCAACAGGAAAGAATACAGTAAAACTACCTAAGCATGGTGCAACTAGTAGCAATGAATAGGAAATCAAGTAAGGACAGGTGGGCATGCTTATTCTTAAGCTAACTACTCAGTTAAGATAGGGAACAGTAATAAAGGAATGAAAATGAGTGATGCCATGGAAGGAAAGAGTGAAATTTAGCAACTATGACCCGTGTACGCACTTGTCACCTCACGTACACGGCGTCCACGTAACAAAAATCAGTATAAAAATGCCTAAGGGAAAGTCCTCAACACAGAGTTAGGCAAGCCACTTACCTTGACTGCTGTAATCAACTCAATACCACGCTCTTGCCACGATTATCCGACTCCGGGTGGCCTAAATCTACTAAATTTGATTGCATAATGTTAATAACACTTTAAGGAATCAAAATAGCTAATAAATTCGAAGCTAATATGCGAAATTAGGAAATTCGCCCAAAAAGTTCTCCGGGTCCACGTCTCGGAATCGGGTAAAAATTATATTTTCCGGACACCCATTAACTCACGAGTCTAAATATATGAAAATTTCTCAAATCGGAGGTCAAAACCCCAATAAAAACTCAATACTTTGGTCTATGAAATTTATCAAATTTTCCCCAAATCTTCCACCCAAATTCGAATTCTAAGGACCAGATTTAAGTTAGGAATCATGGAAATTGATCTAAGTAGGTTAGAAATCACTTACCCAAGTTAAGAATCATGGAAATTGATCTAATTGATCTACTTTGATCCCATCCGAAGACACCACATGGCCTAGGAATGCCACAGAATCAAGCCAAAATTTACACTTAGAAAATTTGGCATACAACTTCTTCTTCCTCAATGTCTGAAGTACGATCCTCAAGTGCTTCTCATGGTCCTCCTGGGATTGAGAATATACCAGAATTTCATCAATGAACACGATGACGAAAGTATCAATATAAGGCCGAAATACGATGTGCATCAGGTGCATAAAGGTTGTTGGGACATTGGTCAGCCCAAATGACATAACAAGGAACTCATAGTGGCCATATATGGTCCTGAAGGCAGTCTTCGGGATATTCGGCTCCCGAATCTTCAACTGATGATGACCCGAACGCAGATCAATCTTGGAGAACACCCTAGCACCCTGTAACTGGTCAAATAAATCATCAATGCGGGGCAATGGGTACCTGTTCTTCACTGTTACCCTATTCAGCTGCCGGTAGTCAATACACTTACGCATCGAACCATCCTTTTTTTTCACAAATAACACCGGAGCACCGCAAGGTGATACACTGGGCCTGATGAAACTTTTGTCAAGCAACTGCTACAACTGCTCCTTCAAATCCTTCAACTCAGGAGGAGCCATGCGATAAGGAGGAATAGAAATGGTCTGAGTATCTGGCAACAAGTCAATACCGAAATCAATATCTCTGTCGGGCGGCATACCCAGAAGATCAGCTGGAAAAACATAAGGATAATCCCTGACAACAGGGACCGACTCAATTGTAGGGGTCTCAGCACTAACATCTCTCACATAAGCCAGATACGCATCACACCCTTTTTCAATCATCCGCTGAGCCTGAAGAAAAGAAATGACTCGACGGGGAGTATACTCTTAGGAGCCTCTCCACTCTAACCTCGGTAGCCCTGGCATAGCCAGCGGCACGGTCTTGGCGTGACAATCAAGAATAGCATAGTAGGGAGACAGCCAATCCATACCCAATATAACATCGAAATCTACTATGCTGAGTAATAGTAAGTCAGCCCTGGTCTCAAAACCACTAATAACAATCAAGCACGACCGATATACATGGTCCACAATAAGAGAATCTCCCACAGGAGTAGAAACATATACGGGGAAACTCAAAGAATCCCGAGATATCCCCAAACATGAAGCAAAGTAAGAAGATACATATGAGTACGTAGAACCTGGATCAAATAACACGGATGCATCCCTATGACAAACAAGGATAATACCTGTGATGATCGAATCTGAAGCAACGGCTTCTGAACAGGCTGGAAGAGCATAATATCTATCCTGGCCTCCCCCTCTAGGGCGACCTCGACCTCCCCGACCTCTACCTCGAGTTGTCTGAGAAGGTGGGGTAGCAGCTGGGGCTGGGAGAATAGCTGGAGGACCCGGTGGAAGACGTGGAACCAGATAAGTCTGAGGTGGTGCCCCCCTCTTAGCTCTGGGCAATCTCTAATCACATGAAGAGGGTCACCACACCCAAAACAACCCCTCGGAGGACGTGGCGACTACTGCTGACTATGAACTAGCCTACTGGACTGGCCAGTGATAGCACATCGAGCAGGAGGCACATGAGATACTGGTGGTGCATAATAAGGCTCCTAAGGTCTAGGAGGAGCTGGAATACCACTGGCTGTTGGAAGGGCTGAATGAACGGGGCGACTCACAAAACCCCTACCATAGCGTGCTGCTGGTGCAAGAACTCCTGAAAAGTGACCAGTCTCTCGAGACCTCTTGGCCTCTCTCTCCTCCCTGTCCCTGGCTAACATACTGTCAATCCTCCGGACAATACTCACGGCCTGCTGGTAAGTGATATCTGTCTCCAGCTCTCTGGCCATGCTAGTCTGAATACTGGGGTGGAGTCCCTCAATAAAGCGTCGAACCCTCTCTCTGACAGTGACAACAAAAGCTAGTGCATGACGAGCCAAATCGCTGTAACGGACTGCATACTCTGACACAGTCATGGTACCCTGGCGTAGCTGCTCAAACTCCGCACGCCAAGCATCCCTGAGGCTCTGAGGGACAAACTCAAGTAAAAACATCTCGGAGAACTGAGCCCAAGTAAATGAAGCTGGCTCGTCCGGACTACTCAGCTCAAAAGCACACCACTACTGATAGGCTGCTCCTCTCAACTGGAAAGCGGTGAAAGAAACCCCATTCGTCTCCACAATACACATAGTGCAGAGAATGCGATGACACTCCTCAAGAAAACTCAGGGCATCATCTGAAGCTAATCCGCTGAACTCAGATGGGTGGTACTTCTTGTACCTCTCAAGTGGAGCTACTCTGCATCGGAAACAGCAACCCTAGCCTCATGCTAAGCTGGAGCTGCTGGGGGCATATGAATATACTCTGGAACCTGCCTGATCATGCTCAACTATGTCTTGTAGAAGACTAAACGGGCGTTGCAAATATAATCCTGGGGT